>JACGWL010000622.1:0-22617 GCA_034509725.1 Sesamum angolense
CAGCAAGACCAGAATGCCACAAAGGCCACAATCACAATCGGTTGCTGAGACCACAATCGGAACCACACAGGTAGGCCACAAAGGCTTTATAGATCTAAACCACTAAGGACTAGATCAACCACAGCCACAAAGGCTAAGATCAATCGATGCCACAAAGGCTCTGCCACAAAGGCTTTAGAGGGTGAGAACTTTCGGGAGAGAGGAAGACAGAAGGGGAGGCTTTGTCACTTATTTTTTCTGAAGATAGGGTAGAACAATATATATAGAGGGGATAATGGGAACGGTCGGAAGAGGTGTTCGAGGAGGTTTAAGGCGTCTGGAGAAACCAGACGCCATGGTTGGGAGAAGAGAAGAAGAGGCGAGAGAGAGAGAGAGAGAAGACGCAGCACTTCGGAAATAGGGATTAGGGTTATGAGAAGAGAGGTGAGGAGTCGGGGGGAATAAAAGAACTCGAACCGGGTATAACGATGGGTCGGGTTGTCGGGTTAAGTAATAAGTAGAACCAGGCCCAATTGTGGTCTCAGCCCGCCAGGAAGGTGATTGGGCCAACTGCAGATTTGGGCCAACTGTGGGGAAGTATGCTTGCGGCGCGTGTTTTTCCATATCTTATTTGGACTTCAACCCAAACCAGAGCCATGAAATGGAGCAGAATTATCTTGGCATGGTTCTAAAGATGCGGGAGGCCACTGTTCAGGGAGTCAAAGACTGTGCAAGAATATTGAGTGACAGAGAGTTTGGAAAATGGGTTTTGGTTGATAGTTATTTCCATGCAGCTCAAAAGGCCTCTGGACCTGATTACAAGGTCATTTGGGTGACTGATTGGTCTAAATTCGGAGAGTATGAGCTTGATTTTGGATTCGGGAAACCCGTATGGGTAAGCTTAGCCGATGTGCCGCTCCGAGATCTTCTCATTCTAATGAACACCAAAGACAACGATGGGATTGAAGCGTGGGTTTACTTGCATGAGTCGGACATGGCGTATTTGGAACGCGATGAGGATCTTCGAATGCTTACAACGCAGTCATGATACTCAAAGATTTGGTCCAGAATCACATCAGCCTTTAAATTTATTTTCTTCAATTTCAATAAGCAGTTACTTGATAAATGACTACTCCATGAGAGATTGCATGTTTCCAAGATTTGTCGTAATTACTTTGTTTATTGAGTGAGTTTGATGATTATCTTTGGGTGTGCTTGTTTCAAATAATGTCAACTCTCTTTATTTGCCTTTCATCTTTATTTTTCATTCTACTTCAGTCCTCTATCTCTTAAATAATTCCTCATTTCTTATAAGCATTGTAGTAGTTCTTACCTTTTAAATACATCTTACTATTGTTCTTGATCGTTAAAGTTTAACGAAATTTATAGCCAAATAAAAATACAAATCAATCCTTCAAAGTTAAAATTGGATATGTATGAATCTCAATCAATATATGTTGTCTGTATTTTACTCAATTGATTTTTCTTTCTCAATTTGATTAAAATATATTTATTATTTTGTCATCTTTTACCATCTTTATTTCTTCACATTTATGAAATTTTCATTTTTCAATAACTTATACTAAAAGCCAAATTTAAAATGCGTTTCAAACTTTAAAAAATATATTCAACTTGCATTTATTAATTTATTTATTTTCTGTATAATTAGTAGTTAATTTTAGGGTAAAATATACTTTACTCTCTCATTGCATGTTACATCTCCTATTGCTTTTATAGATTAACTAGCGGAGAACCCGTGCTATGCACGGTTATATCTATAATTATATATTTTAAATTAAATATTTTTTTAATAATATATTGTGTTGTAAACGAATATATTACATAAAATAATTTAAATTTTTAATCGATAAAGCATAAGAATTTTGAATTTTTACTGAACTTGATATTTTCCGGCACATACAACATATTTATACTTACAAAAGTTTATATTTGTTTGATGATTACTTTTAAATAATTATGACATTCTATTAAGTATATAAAATCACATTTTATATATATCAAACCTTGTATAAAAAATAAAAAATTACTTAAATGTATTGTTTGTATTATATAATTTACTTATCAAGAAAAATAAAATATAAACCAAGAATGTATACTTACTTTTAATGCGTTATTAGGAATTGGTGATAAGAGAAGTCATAATAAAAATTATGAAATATTATGTTAATTTCTAGCAATAAATCTATATGTATACACATAATATTACATAAAATTGTTTTATTATCATGTCATTTTAATCACGAAAAATAAATAAATCAAGGATACAAAAACAAAATAAAATATTATACATCTTTTAAGTTTTAATATAAAACCATAAAATAAAAGTTGAAAATAAAATTTATGATATATTAAGGAATTGAATTTATCTTTGTATTTATTATTAATCTAACATATATGTACAAAAGTTTCAATTGAAATAGAATATACATAAGAAGAAAATAAAATTCAAACAATCATATGTGGTCTTTTTCAGAAAAAGAGTTCAAATTAAACAAATATGAAAATACATAAATTTATATATGAATGTAAAGATTTACAAAGCATATAATCATAAATATAGTAGAATCATATTTAGATAGTTCGAGAAACTAATTACAATAAAATTAAAATTTAGTGATTCTTTTCATCTTGTAAAATCTTATTAGTAGACAAAAAAAAAGGAAAAGAAAATAAAATCTGAAAGAGAATGACGAAATTAAACTATAAAAAAAATTAAGGAATGAAATTATAGTATACAAAAGTACTTGGTGTATAAAAAGATACAAACGGGTTAAATATTAAACGCAATATGTGCCTATTAACACTACCTAAATATATTCATTTTTGTAGGAAAACCAAAGCCAAAACAAAAATAAAGTAAAAATAAATGTGGAAGAAAAAACAATAACATTAAACGATAATATATAGAAAGCTATGGTGTATAAAGTAATTAAAAGTGGTGAATATTTGAATACAAATAAAAACTAAATAGCAAATTAAGTACAATCATACATATAAAATATTAAAATGAAACGTATCTAGTAACACTAAATAAATCTGTTACATCTTATAGAAATATACATATATATATATATATATATATATATATATATATATATATATATAAAAGAATGAAACAGAAAAAAGGAAAACAAAATTAAACAGTAAAAAAATTAAGGGATGAAATTATAATATGTATATAAATACTGGTGTATAAAAATATACAAAAGAATAAATATCCAAAAACTAAAAATTAAATTAAATAGAATCATACAAAAAATATTGAAACCAAATATATACCATTAACACTAAATAAATCTATTCATTCTTTCCCAAATCAAAAAATCACTATAAATTTGAAAACTAACACCATAAGAAAAATAAATTAGTATTTAATAAAAAAACATAACAAAAGGATAGTGATTATTCGTTCAATAACTTTCAAGTATTATAAAAAATAAAATATAAAATACTATCACCATAAAAAATAAAAAACATCTTTACCCACAAAGATGAGTGTAAAAGACGAATAAATATTAAAAATTAAGATATAAAATTTCAAAGATCATGAAAAAAAGAATGAATATAATGAAAATATGTAGAAATCGCTCCAGCCGTAGAAGAACAATAAAAAGAAGCATACGAAGTGCTAAATTTTGAGATCGTTTAATGAAAAACATACGATTGACAGATCTGAGCCTATTTAATAAATGAAGAGATGCAAGATAAATTTTGTTCTATTTATATACAAATATGATGGAGACCATAATCATTAGGTAAGTTTAAGATAAATTCAAATTAAATTGATATTATAATCTTGGAGATAAAATTTCAGATAAATACAAAATAAATATACAATATATTTAAAATAAATGATGTCTCTAACCAATAAGATTTTTTCTTGACAATTAAATAATTCAATTATAATCTTAGAGATAAGATTTCATGTAAATACAAAATAAAATTTTAATATATAATTATCAAAATCTTAACTTCAAGATATAGATCCTAACTAATTTCTATTTATCTTAAACGAATACATATTTTTAGGATTATATTTTGTTTTTTTATTATAAATAAAATCTTTTATTGGTTAAAAATCTTATCAACTTTAAATTAATTAAAATTTCTCAGTATTTATCTAGATAAATTCAGTTATAGCTATGATGAAATTAAAATCATAATTAAAAAAACTGCAGGATAAGAAAATAATTAATAAGTGACAATTTATATATATAGAAAATAACAAATATATAGGAATAACTAATTAACAAAATATAAAATTTAATAAGTAAAATATGTTTTGAGTTAAATATAAATCTTTAGGTGGAAAAATCATTAATCATGGAAACAAAAGATATAATTTGGTTGATTTTGGATAAATATAAAATAAATACTTAAATATATTTAAGATTAATGTAATTTATAACTAAGGAATTTTTTTAATTGATAAAAATGGCAAAAACTATCAAACTTTAAATTCGGAAAGAAATTTATAACCAAAGATATTATATTTAGTAATATCTATACATATATATATGTGCATGCATCCTAATTATTAAAATGAGATTTTAGATAAATATAAAGAAATTTTATATTAATTATTAAGTAAATATTATCCTAAAATGTGGGTTTATTTAAGATAAATATAAATTAACTTAGTACCTAAACCTTGAAGATAAAGATTTAGATAGGTGAATTTAGATAAATACAAAATCAATTTTTAATATAATTAAATTAAAATCACCAACCAATGAGTTTTCTAGTGAATAAAAAAATTCAAAAACACCAGAAAATAGTATTCGGTCAAAAATTGGCTTAATTTTGGTCAATCATCGTTCTGATATATATATATATATAGATGACATATGGACAATCTTAAAATTGAAGATGATGATTAGAGTTCTGAATAGGAGAGAGAAAATAGTAAGCAAAAACAGTAGGCAAGAGAGAGAAAATAGTAGGTTTCATCCAAACAAACACATAAAATAATCCATGGCAAGAGAAGAAAAAATAGACAATTTTATTTTCCAAACTTTTTTTCGTTTTTCTTTAATTTAAAAGAAATAAAAATAAAGAATTATTGACTTTGAATTTTTTTATTAAATTCAAAATTGTATAAGTTTTTACAAAATTTGTCATACTTCTAAATTTTTTGTAATTTTTGAATATGAAACAAAAATAGACTATTCATTTTAAATTACACTTATTTATGATTATATTTACAATAGTTCAACGTTTTCATTATTAACACAAATTAACTACATTATATTTGCATAACGTGTAGGAGGACAAATATTTTTTAGTCCCATAACACTAGAAAATTAGAAACCTCCATGAAACTTAATGAAAAATTTTGAAATTTTCTCTCCATAATTTTTCACATTTATAAAGAGATGAATAATAAATTATTCTATATATATATATATATATAAATAAATAAATTATTATCAATATTTTTAACGTCGAAGAAGATGACTAACAAAAAAATAAATTTCTTTATTTTTATTCTTTTAAAATTAAAGAAAAGGAAAAAGATGAGAAAATAAAATTGTCTATTTTTTCTCTCTCTTGCCATGGATTATTTTATGTGTTTGTTTGGATGAAACCTACTATTTTCTCTCTCTTGCCTACGGTTTTTGCTTACTATTTTCTCTCTCCTATTCAGAACTCTAATCATCATCCTCAATTTTAAGATTGTCCATATGTCATTAATCTATAAAAGCAATAGGAGATGTAACATGCAATGGGAGTAGAGGATCCCAAGCCGTTTTCTGAGAGAAGTCCTTCTTCAGGAATCCTCACCACACCACAATTAACACCGTCTTTCTCCCACCAGTTTCAACAGACGATCTTCCGTTGAATGCTAGTGCTGAGTTGCTGCTGTCAATCCGCCTGACCCGCTCATTTCCAGCTCTTCGTGACACGTTGACTTCCCTCAAGGAGCTGGGAACTTCAGCTGCTGCTCTTGTGGTGGATCTTTTTGCTACTGATGCCATTGATATAGCAAAGCAATTTGGAATCCCAGCTTACCTTTTCCATGTTATATCGACCTATGAATTGTCACTCTCTGTGCTTTTGCCTAAGCTTGATGAGTCTTGCACATCAGAGTACAGAGACATGGTGGATCCAATCACGTTGCCAGGATCCATTGTATTAAGCCCGGAAGATTTGCCGGATTCACTGAAAGAAAGGAACAGTGAAGTTCATAAATGGGCTATATATTGGTGCAATAAGTTCCTGGAAGCCGATGGCGTTATGGTGAATAGCTTTCTCGAATTGGAATTAGAAGCAGTCAAGGATTTAGAACGACGTCTTCCGGGTGTTCCCCCCGTTTACCCTGTCGCCACCCTGATCCGGACGGGCACGAAAGCCGAATCAGATGCAGGGTCTGAGTGTGTGAAATGGCTGAATGATCAGCCACCTAAATCTGTGCTTTTTGTTTCCTTCGGTAGTGGAGGGACCTTATCAGTGGAGCAGTTCAAGGAATTAGCTTTGGGGCTTGAAATGTGTGGGCAGAGGTTTCTTTGGGTGGTGAGAACCCCTCAAGAAAGCGCCGCCGACGCATATTTGAACACTCAAAGCTTGTGAAGGATCCTTTGGATTATCTACCAGAAGGGTTCTTGGAAAGGACTAAAGGGAGAGGATTAGTGGTGGTCTCATGGGCTCCTCAAATCCAAGTGCTAAGTCACAGGTCAACCGGCGGATTCGTGACGCACTGTGGGTGGAATTCGATACTGGAAAGTGCAGCGTTTGGTGTGCCGTTGATCGCATGGCCGCTCTGCTTCGAGCACAGGATGAATGCAGTGTTCTTGACGGATGGTTTGAAGGGTGCAATAAGAGTAAAACCGAATGAAAATGGGATTGTGGGGAGAGAGCAAATCGCAGAACTGGTGCAGCGACTGATGGAAGGGGAGCAAGGGAATCAGATCCGGAAGAGGATGATTGATGTGAAGATTGCTGCTGGAAATGCTTCGAGCCCAGAGGGATCTTCAACCAAGGCACTCGCTCAAGTTATCCAACAATGGATCAATTGGAAGTAATTCCAATGTCTAATTTTTTTTTTCTTTGATTTCACATGATCTTAATAAATTAGGGTAAAAATCAATTTACCCATAGGATATTACAAATAAAGAAATTACTTCTTTATAAAAATGAATAACAATTTGTCCCTTTTATTTTTTTGAATGAAGCAACTTACCTCCTTAAATACGGAGGTAAAGTACTTCATTTTAAAAAAACATAAAATAAATTATTGAATTTTAAAAAAATATAAAGGTAAATTGATATTTTTGTTTACAGGGGGATAATTTACTTTTATTTATAATATCATAGAAAATTGCTTATATTTTTTCTTAATAAAATATTTTTTATTCGAATTAAATTTGATCAAATCAAATCAATCCTAAAGCAATTGCAATTTTCTTGTATCTTTGGAGCTGGCTGTTTACATTTTTTTATGGATGGATGATGGATTAAACCGTAATTCAATGAGAGATGTGATTATAATAATGTCAAAATCTCACTGCTAGTCCATATGCATCATCTCTTGTTTTTATCTGATTTTGGTCCTTTATTTTTTGTATATCCTATAATACTCCATCTTTCAATTATATATTCTTTAATTAATTTATAATAAAATACAAAAAAAAATGGCTATCCAAATAAGTGTTGTGTATGCTATACTTAGATAGTCTTTTTAAATTTCATAATTATGTCAGGTACTAAAAATTATTTTTATTCTTATTTATATTTAGGTAACTCTATGATTATTGATTTTCACCAAAACTTTTCACCAGAATATTTTTTTGATAAATCGTTAGGAACTTTTTAAATTTTATTTTGATATCTAATACTACTTAATAATTTATTTTTATTTATTTTCAAGAAAAATAAATTATATGATGCATTGATTATCTTTATTTTAGGAATTTACTCATTTTTTAGGTAAATTTTATTAGTAAAATAATGTAAATATAATATTTTTAAACAAAATGTAAATATAATTTTATATTCACACACTGTTGTGTTTTTATGCTTATTAGTTGCTTATATTTTATATTTTAAAATTTAAATGAAATGGTAGATTTTATTTATTTATATTTTTAGAAATACAATTCCCGATGCCCTAACACGATAAATGGTAGGATTTTAAATTATATCAAACCCTTCACTGATCTTTAAAATGTCATTACATTAGGTATTATAGTCTTATTTGGATAAGGAAAAAAATAAAGAGTTATTTATTCCTCTTCTACTCTTATAACTACATATTTTGTCCTTAGGATAGGATTTTCATAATTTATGCCGACCCAAACAGCTTTGAGCTAGGGTCAATTTATAATTTTTTAAACTAAAAGGGTATTATTTTTAATATACATAATTTAAATATATGTATTTGTTTAATTTTATATTAGAAAATGGTGAATGATAAATAAATAATAAATTTATTATAAATCGTGACAAGTGATTGGTTACGATGTGGGATGCATAACAAGCTCGTGATACATAGATGATACTTGATGGCGCCAATCATCATCCAACCGTATTTAATTCAATCGAACAATTGTGTCATTTGGTTGAAATGATGTGTCCATTGGGTGAAACCCTTTGAATAAAACGACGCATCTATTTATGTGAAGTGGTATGTCCTTTTTGTGAAATGATATTCAAATGAAAGGTTATAACCTTTTTCAAAGTCATCTTTCTGATTGGACATGACCATTCATTGTACATTTCCAACTTTTATAAATAGATTCACCCATTTCATTTCATTCATTCAATCATTCAATAAGCATTCTTAAGCAACAAAAACATTTTGAGTATAGTGTCAGTAAGAGAGTTTCAAAATATTGTTTTGGTTCGTCGTTTCCCAAAGTTTGTATTGCTACTACTTTGAGATTTTAAGTCGTTAGAGACAAATTGCCATTTCCGTGAGCACCAGACGGGGCAATAATTGTTTTAAACATAAAGAGTCTAACTCTGGTCTCGATTTCATAATACTTAAATCTCGCATATCCCAAAATTCTCCTACATTTTATAGATTAATTACATTTAGACCCCTCTAAATATGCTAAACTACATGTTGCATATGTGGCCCCATGACCATTCTTTGGTATGGCCCATCACATGACCCAACACACGGGGACCCCGTCACGTGTCCCCAACCCCTCCCACACCCCTGCGACCCAATACCCCCGCCCGTCCACTCACCCGACCCATGCTTGACCCGGTACTTACCCTACTTATGTCTAACCCTAATTCCCCCCTCTCATTCGGCTCTCTCTCTTGCGCCGTCTTCTCCCTTCTCTCTACCAACGGTCGTCTTCATTACTCCATGGCCCTTTGGGTTCTTCACCCCTTTCTGTTCCAATGGCTTCCATAACGATTCCTACGGTCTATTCTCTCTCCTTCATAATGTCTTACAGCCTATAAATCGGCTCTCATGCTTTGTCGGTGAGTAGTCGAAACACACACGAAAAAACCCTTTTTCTTCTCCTATCTTGTAAGCTTCACCTGAGTGGTTCTCCTTTGTGGTTTGTTCGTGCCTGAGTGGTATTGGGTCTCTGTGACCAGTGTGGTGGTCGGTTCGGTGCAACCGGTGGTTTTGGTTGGCCTTGTTGTTGGTGGCCGTGTGATTTCTCTCCTCGGGTCAAGGCTTCTTGAGTCATTTGTCGGAAGGCGTTTTAGTCCCTTTTTTCCATTATTGTTTTGTTTATCTCTATTATTTGTATAAGTTTTGTAATCTCTATATTTTATTGCTATTTGTGTTGTAATAGTAAGTTAGGGTTTTCAAAGATCTTCGGATCACTGTGGGCTTGCCGCCTAACAGTGGTATCAGAGCCGGTTCTTCACCGGCACCGGCAAAACTATGGTAGCATCGCTCCTCTCTCCTCTTACCTATCTTTGTGATCCGTTCGTTTTTATTCCTGTTGTTGTGGTTTGGTCGCTTTGTGCGATTTTGGTGTTACTGTGGTTTACCTTCTCTGTTGAAAATTTGGCTCTTGGTTGTGTGCCAAAATTTCCGATTTTTTAAAGTGCTTGGTGCTGTTAGCTTGTGTGTGAAAAGTTTTTCTGTTGTGTTTATCGGTTATGTTTTCTGGTATTATGCTCTGTATTATTATCATTTGTTGACCCCCTTACCCAACACTCTGTCTATTCCCTCTCTTAGCCGGACCCTTGAGGTCGTCGGGTATCTGGTAGAGGTGTAGTCTAGAGCCCCTGCATCCTTTACAAACTTCATTACTTCATTCTGTTTATTCTGTGTTAATGGCTGGTTACAATTTGCAACAGTTTGATGGAAAAACCGATTTCTCTATCTCGCAACAAAAAATGAAAGGAATTTTGATTCAACAAAAGATTTTTAAATCCATTGATGGAAAATATGCTGAAAATATCTCTGAAGATAAGAAACGTGATAATGATGAGTATGCTTATTCTTCTATAATTTTAAATCTGTCTGATTCTGTTATTAGAAAGGTTGGAAAACAAAATACTGCCAAAAACTTTGGGATAAACTAGAAGAACTTTTCACTGAAACCTCTTTACCTAATAAACTTTTCTTGCTTGAAAAATTCCTTCGTTATAATTTAGATATGTCAAAAAATATTGAAGAAAACATTGATGAGTTCACTAAACTAGTTCAAGATATAAACTGACTGGAGATAAGAACATTGATGATTACACACCTATTGTTTACTTAATGCTATTCCTGATGTTTATAGTTATGTAAAAGCTGATATTAAATATGGTAGAGATAATGTCAGTCTTGATACTGTTATAAAATGGGTTAAAGAGTACAGAAATGGACATAAAAACAAATAAAACTAGTCAGTCAAATAATGAAGTAAACATGGTAAGAGGAAGGACTAAAAATCGTAACTCAGATTATAAATATAGAAAGCACAGTAAGGGTAGAAGCAGAAGCAAGTAGGAGTAGGAGTAAATCCAGATCCAGGATGACAGAAACAAACGATAAAACAAAAGAAAAAGATGCTATAATTGTGGGATTAAAGGTCATTACATCAAAGACTGTAGAAAACCAAAAAGAGATAACAGGGAAATATTATAAAGAAGATACTAATGCAGTAACTGAAAAACTGGTGATTTTTATGGTATGCGATGTGAATAATGTTCATGGTTTAAACATGCATGAATGGTTAATTGATTCTGGCTGTACTTTTCATTTAAGTCCTTTTAAGGAAATTTTCACTATTTTTGAATCTAGAAAGTTTGGTTTTGTGTCAATGGCAAATCAAAAACGATGTGAAATTCAAGGTCATGGTGACGTTTGTCTTACTTTTAAAGATGGTTATAAGTTAACCTCAAAAAATGTCAGATATGTTCCTTACTTAAACCATAACTTGATGTCTTGTGCTGCTCTTGAGGAAGAAGGCTTAGAGGGTAGGTGGGGTAAAGGCATAATGAAATTATGAAGGGATCTTTAACTGTGTTTAAAGCTGATAGAAGGAGAAATCTGTATGTATGCTCTGTGGATTATGATATTCTTGCTGCTTCTGTGATTGATTCTGATAAAACCTCTTTATGGCATAAAAGGTTGGGACACATTAGTCAAAAAGGTCTTGAGTTACTTCAAAAAGAAGGAGTTCTTATTGATAAAATTGAAAAATAGAAATTCTGTGATGAATGTGTCATGGGAAAACAGCATAAAGTCCAGTTTCCTGCTTCACAAAACCCCAACCCTTCTTTTTCATCTTGCATTCTTGACTATGTGCATGCTGACGTTTGGGGTCCATCAAATATTCCTACACATGGTGGTAATAAGTATTTTCTGTCTATAATTGACAATTTCTCAAGAAAAGTATTTGTTTTCTTAATTAAGCATAAATCTGATGTGTTTGAAAATTTCAGAAAATGGAAAATTCTGGTTGAAAACCAAATTGGAAAGAAACTGAAAGCTTTGCGAACTGATAATGGTTTAGAGTTTTGTAACCAAAGTTTTTTCGATTTGTGTGATGAATGTGGTATTAAACGTCACAGGACTAACCCTATACCCCTCAACAGAATGGTGTTGCTGAACGCATGAATAGAACACTACTAAAAAAGTCAGATGCATGCTTATTAGTGCTAGTTTACCTAAATCTTTCTGGGGGGAAGCTTTGGTCAATGCTGCATATTTAATTAATAGATCCCTTTCTGTCCCTTGAATGGAAAAATTCTTGATCTTATGTGGACTAGTCATGCTGTTGATATTCTTCTTTACGTGTGTTTGGATGCTCTGCTTTTGATCATCAAAGTGTTGATAAGCTTGAACCTAGATCTCAAAAATGTGTTTTTATTAGTTATCCTGAAGGAGTAAAAGGATATAGACTGTGGCTTAGAAGCCAGCCTGGTTTTAAAGTTTTAATTAGTAAAGATGTCATTTTTAATGAAAATGAAATGCCTTGTTTAGATAACTCACAGGATAAAAAGCATGTTAATTTAGACATCACCTTTAATAAGATGGAGGATAACCAACAGGGGGAAGAAAATGAAGAAGAACACAGTACTGAAGTTGCTGAAAATACTAACCCTGAAGTTTTAGAAGACTATCTGTTAGCTAGAGATAGAAATAGAAGAGAACCTAGAATTCCTACTAGGTATAATGATTTTCACATTGCTCTAAATATTGAATCGTGTGAACCTAGTTCTGTGGAAGAAGCTCTAAAATCTGAAAACTCAAAAAAGTGGCTTAGTGCTATGGCTGAAGAAATGAAATCTCTTAAAGATAATAACACATGGGTGCTTGTTTCTAAACCAAAAACCTGTTCTGTTGTTGATTGTAAATGGATTTTTAAGATGAAAGAAGAAGACACTTCAAAAGATTTAAAGATAGACTTGTAGCAAAAGGATTTACACAAAAAGAAGGGATTGACTATACTGAAATATTTCTCCTGTTGTGAAATACACCACTGTTCGCATTATACTCTCTTACTGCTCATTTTAATTGGGAGTTAAAACAAATGGATGTTAAAAACTGCTTTCTTGCATGGTGATCTAGAAGAAAATATTTATAAGCAGCAGACTGATGGTTTTGTTGATAAATCCAAACCTGACTATGTGTGTTTTACTGGAAAATTCGTTGTATGGTTTAAAACAATCACCTAGGCAGTGGAACAAAAAATTTGATACGTTTATGCATACCTTAAATTTCAAAAGAAGCAAGTATGACCACTGTCTCTATTTTAAATATGATGGTGATATTCCTGTTTTTCTTGTTTTATATGTGGATGACATGCTAATAGCTGGCCCTAGCTTAAAGCACATCAAAAACCTACAGGATAATCTTAAAAGGAATTTTGAAATGAAAGATTTAGGGGAAGCAAAGAAAATTTTAGGAATGTGCATAGAAAGGGATAGAAAGAATTCCACAATTTTCTTAAATCAGAAATCCTATGTTCAAAATATTCTAAAACGTTTTGGTATGGAAAAATCTAAGTCATCATCTGTTCCTCTAGCTACTCATTACCAACTTAGTGAAGAACAGTGCCATAAAACAGAAAAAGAGAAAGAAAAAATGAAAAAATTCCTTACTCTAATGCTATTGGCTCTATCATGTTTTTATGGTATGCACTAGACCTGACATTGCTTATTCTATCAGTTGCCTTAGCAGATATATGTCAAACGCTGGCCCTCCCCACTCGGAGGCTCTTAAATGGCTTCTTAGATATTTAAAAGGCTCTGCAAATCTTGGTATAATATTTTCTAAGTGTGCAAAAGGTGTTGATCTTACTGGTTATGTTGATTCAAATTATGCTAATGATAGGGACAGTAGAAGATCCACTACTTCATACATTTTTACTTTATGTGGTTCATGCATAACCTGGAAATCTCAATTACAACAAATTGTTGCATTGTTTACAACCGAAGCTGAGTATATTGCTGCAACCGAAGCCTTTAAAGAGGCACTTTGGCTTGAAGGGATTGTAAAAGAAATTGGTTTTCTAAAACAAAAAATCACTATTTTCTCGGATAGTCAGTCTGCTATACAGCTTTGCAAAAACCCTGTTTTTCATGATAGAACAAAACACATAGATGTTAGATATCATTTTATAAGGGACATTGTTGGAAAGGAACTTATAAACCATGAGAAAATAAATACTGAGTCTAACCCTGCCGATATGGGCACTCAATGCTTACCAGTTGAAAAATTCAAAACATGTCTTAGTATTCTAAAATCTAGGATAAAGTATTTCTATCTTTTTCTCACCCATATCTGTTAGCTTGTTTCTGTTTGCAGGTACCTCTTTGAAGAATGGCGATGATGACCGCCCTTGACCCCAACTCCTTGACAGGCTTCCGGAAACGGTCCTGGTCCACGGTGGAGTATGTTGCATATGTGGCCCATGACCATTCTTTGGTATGGCCATCACACGGCCCCTTACTACTTCCGACGACCTATGTCCCTCACCACTGTGTCAGCCCAAGTATTTAGCCCTGACCCGTCCAAGACCCCGTCCACTCACCCGACCATGCTTGACCCGATACTTACCCTACTTATGTCTAACCCTAATTCCCCCTCTCTCTTGCGCCGTCTTCTCCCTTCTCTCTACCAACGGTCGTCTTCTTTGCTTCATGGCCCTTTGGGTTCTTCAACCCTTTCTGGTTCCAATGGCTTCCATAACGATTCCCCACCGGTCTCTTCTCTCTCCTTCATAATGTCTTACAGCCTATAAATCGGCTCTCATGCTTTGTCGGTGAGTAGTGGGAACACACACGAAAAAGCCCTTTTCTTCTCCTATCTTTGTAAGCTTCACCTTCGTGGTTCTCCTTTGTGTTTGTTCGTGCCTGAGTGGTATTGGGTCTCTGTGACCAAGTGTGGTGGTCGGTTCGGTGCAACCGGTGGTTTTGGTTGGCCTTGTTTGTGTGGCCGTGTGATTTCTCTCCTCGGGTCAAGGCTTCCTGAGCCATTTTTCGAAAGGCGTTTTAGGTCCCCTTTTTCCATTACTGTTTTTTATCTCTATTATTTGTATAAGTTCTGTAATCTCTATATTTTATTCTATTTGTGTTGTAATAGTAAGTTAGGGTTTCAAAGATCTTCGGATCACTGTGGGGCTTGCCGCCTAACACTACAGTTTTCCTAAAAAAATATTCAAAGATTATTCATACACCCCCGGCTCTTTGAAAATTCAGTGTATACACCTGACCCCCTTATGTTAAAATTTTAACGAAAAATGCCGATGTTAGTGAAAAGAAATTACATAATTTTAATTTTATCCCTCATTTAAAACTCTCCTGTAATATTTTTGTATTTATAAGGAAAAAAAATAATTATGTCAACCACACGCCATAATATAATCAGTGGTCTCTCCTGTAATGCGGATTTCAGATTTTCGACAGGCACTGGATGAGGACTCCTTAATAGATTGAGTATTTTAGGTGAACGCTTCTCTTGGTGCAACAAAGCGGGAATACCGGAATACGATTAGAGCTAAAATCGATACAGTTTGTGCGACTTCAGACTGAATGAACCTCTTTCGTGAAGTGAATAGGGTAAATTGCATAACACCCCTCCGTGTTTTGGTAAAATAACGTGAAAATTCCCCTATTGTTAATTTAATAGGCAAAAAAACTCCTTGTACTTTATAAAATACAGCGAAAACCCCATCTCGATTCTCCGTTAAAAAAAATGGAGAGTGGCTTATACTCACCTTTTGTGCGAGTGGGCTCCAATTTTTACCTTTTTGATGATTACTTTAAGTATATAAATGTCTATTTTGCCATTTCTTTCATATCTAATTACATTTTCAATTGATTTATTTATATATTTTAATTTAATTTAAATTATTTATTAATCAAATATATTAAAATAAATTATATTTATTATGAGATATATTAACTTAAATCTAAAACAACTAAAACAGTCTTTAAAATTTTTAATTTAAAAACACAATACAATTTAATATACCAAAAATTATATTTGAATTAATAAGAAAGAATTAAAAATCACTTATAATAATTATATATTATTAATTAAATTAAATTATTATTAATTAAAACATATTTTAATAAATTTATTTGTTTTTTTTATATACTAATTAATATAATTAATATCAATAAATTATATAATTATTTTTAAATTATATTATATATATATTTAATTTAAAAAATTATTTTGAAAACTATTTTTTTTGGTGATAACAAATATTTGTCCATATATGATATATCAATGGTAAATGTTGATTAATTGTGATTAAAATCTAAATTTTCATATTGATTTGTTAACCCTAGTAAATAAAATTAATATATTTTTTTTTCTTAAATCGTAGTCTATTACAATATAGGGAATGATCTATTGTTTTATTCATCTATATGCCAATTTGATTTTAAATTAGCTGCGCGACAAAAAAAAATAGTTCAAGTTCCTTGTCCCCTCCAATCCCGCGACAATCGGTGCAAGATCAAGCACTGTACAATGAATTTGCGGGAACGCCTCGGCTATGGCCTTGGCCAAAGTTCCAGTGCCTCCGCCAACTTAATCAACTTAATCAACTTATTATTTTTATTTTGATTTTTTTAATCAATCCGACATTAATAACTAAGCCTCTCACTCTACCTGATTATGGCTTGACAATCAAACCCACACTAAGATATTATGTGTCATTCGGACCCACCATATGCTGATTAAAAATCAACTTCTTATTTTATCCTCAAATATTTCCCAACAATTTATTCATTTTCTAGTTGAGCCCGTAATAACTAATTGACAGGCCCATTTTGTAACAATGGTAAGGGAGGCTTCTCGAGCTCTCCATTTTGATGAAGAGATGTCAGAACTCAAGTGCTATTGGATGCATTCATTTTGAAAAAAAATAAACACATTCTCTACTCTTTATTGACATTCATTTACCATTGAAAAAATACTAATTGATTGTTTTGATTTTTTTTCTATATAACTGAAAGGACATGGCGTGGGAAGCAGGGGCTAAGCAGGCGATATTGGGGGCAAGAAGGGGACCTAAAGGGGTCGTGTGTACGGTGGGTTGATGGCCAGGCTAGGAATTGTTTGGGGGCCGACGAGGAAGGGGACAAAACGGACTGGGTGGAGAGTGGCGGTACAGGGAACATGGAGGGGCGGCGCGGAAAGAGCGTTGAGGGGTGGCGGGAAGGGTTTGGTAGGTTTTGGAAGTAAGAAAAGGTATAGTATATATATATATTATATATATATATATATATATATCATTTAACTTTTATATAAAATATATTATTTTATTTTTAATTTATATTAGAAAGTATCATGTGCAATGCATGAATATAAAATATATTTTTAGTTGTCAATATAGAATTATTAGTTGTTAAAAATAGTA
The DNA here is from genome assembly GCA_034509725.1 of Sesamum angolense. Taxonomy (NCBI): domain Eukaryota; kingdom Viridiplantae; phylum Streptophyta; class Magnoliopsida; order Lamiales; family Pedaliaceae; genus Sesamum; species Sesamum angolense. The sequence continues at coordinate 17,286 of JACGWL010000622.1, forward strand.
AACTTATAATTTTATTATATTTCTATTATTTAATCATTAGTGTATAAATATTTTCAAAAAATAATTGATAATAATTATTTTAATTTTATCAGGAAACTATTTAATTTGTTATTTGTAATTACTTCTAAATTCAATTGATAATATTAAATAAAAATATTTCTTAATTTGAATTTTTCATTTCGATTTAAAAACTATTATGTTGAATGATTTAATTTGTATTTGAACAAATTTAATACAAAAGTAATATTATATATATATATATATATAATAAAAGATCCAATATTAAAAGAAAATTAACGAAGTTTTGTATTTTTAGATTTTTTATAAGAAATTCCAATTTAATAAAATGATCATGTCTTATTTTTAATATTTTCTATTTTTTTTTGTTGAAAATAGAAAAAAAAGATTCATTTTTAATTTATGATTTATGCGTTTAAATTAATTGAAATGGATTAATTTGTGGCAATCTATGCACTAGATTATGCTTATATTCTTTATTTTGAATATTTTGTAATATAGGGTGAATGGCAATTTTAGAAAACATAAGGAGATAAATTGTTATATTTTAGATAATACAAGGAGGTAAATTGCTATTTTTTTTTTCATAGAGATAATTTGTTCATTTACAATATTACAAGGGGTTGCTTGCAGTTATTTTTCTTGTAATATAATATATTTGAAATTCGAAAAAATTGTGTTTGATATACTTGAAATTTAGATTGCAGTATAAATGAACTGAAGTAAAGAAATAGATGAGTAGGTTTTAGTTCCTGTCCATGACTTTCTTCTCTAAATGCGTACGTAACTTCCACAAATAGTACCATAAACATTCTGATCTTCGTAGGATTGGTTGTGAGAGAAACGAACCTAAACCATTTTAACAAAATATCTGGCTAAACTAATTATTAGAACAATCACTTCCACATCCATACATTCAATAATATCAACTAGAAATAAAAAACGACCCCTTGGCCTCATTAGATTTATTGGATAAATTGCATAAAATTTTCATGTATTGTTGAAATAAATTAAATGTATTTTTAGTTTTATAATTTAAATTATTTGAATTTTCGGTTTTTAATTTTTTAGGGTAGCAAATTTTTTCAATTTTCGTAATTTTTGTCCTTTTTTGTCGGAATTCATTATTCTCGGCGGGAAAATGCATGTAACTCATGTAATATTTTAAATTGGGGTTTTTGTTCCGATTGGTCCATTTTTAATGTCCATTTTGTCCTTTAACTTTCTATGACAACATTTTTGGTCCTGCGTTTTCTAACTTTCACTGAGTTCACCCTTCTCGTTGATGAAAGTGAAGTCCGGTGAACAAAATGACTGAAATTGAAAAAATTAAAAAAATACAGAACCAAAATGCTATTCTAGAAAGTGTAAGGATGAAAACGCAACATGGCGTAATGAACGGACCAATAATGTATTTAGTCATTTTCAAAATTTATCTAAGAACCCTCCTCAGTTAAAAAATAGGCCAAAAAACCCATATGCTTTTTAAAAATTTTGCACACTCTCCCCTTCTGTTAGATGAATTGAACAACGTTCAAATTTATGTTAAATTGCCTGTTATACCCTTCTTTTATAACGATTAATATTCAATTGTTGAAATGAACCTTTTAGATCATAAATAATTTAAAACACATTTTTATTTTCTATATATTAATTGTATGTATACACATAATATATATATATATATATATATATATTATATATATATATACTGACGTAGGCGGCAGCCGTGTGGACAATGGCATGCACAAATGGCTCTTTCACAAAAGGGGCAACCTCGCGTCGCCCCCCGTAGAAGGGGCAACCATATGTAATATACTTGAATTTTGATTGCAGACACAAGGAACAAAATGTTATTAGTGGGAAATTTGATATGAACGTCCACTATTTGTATTAGTATAAAATGCATTGAAGTCATGAAATAGATGAGTAGGTTAAATGTATCAACGTCCACTTTCTTCTCTAAATGACATTCTGATCTTCTTAGGACTGTTTGTGATAGAAAACAAGTAAGGAAATCTCACCTACATTACCAATAAATATTTAAGAACCTTTAACTACTTTTTGTGATGGCTACAAATAATCGTCTAAGTTGAATATTTTAGATGTCATCAAGTTGGACAATACGAGTCAAGATGTATAACTAATTTGCCACGGAAATAGTGACAATCAAAATTTGCCTAAACTGTGAAAAAAGGATAAATTACAATCTATCTACTTGTGTTTATGAAAAATAGGTAAACAACCTCTTTATGAAAAATAAAATAGCAATTCATCCCCTGTGTTTTCAAAATGTAGCAATTTACCTTCCTATATTTTTAAAAAACTGAAGCAATTTACCTCCTTAAGCAAGGAGATAAATTGGTTCATTCTTTTAAAACACGAGAAATTGCTATTTATTTTTCATAGAGAATAGTAATTTGTCCATTTTTAATATTACAAACGGGTAAATTGCTATTCACCCTGTGAAAAAGAGGTGTGGCTGCTACCGTTCTGTCACGTAGAAAAAAAAATGAATGCTATAAATCTTTGTGGTACTTACCATCAGTGAGTTGCATGAATGAAATTATATAAAAAAAAAAAGTTGCAAGAATGTTATTAAGGATGACTGTAGGATAGATTTTCAAACAAAATAAATAAAATTAGTACAAAAATTCATATGGAAACATATATAAAAATTGTTTTGAATATCTAAAAATGATGTTGAGGAAAAAGCCATTTTCTATAATTTTGGCCCTTTGCTACGAAATCTACATTATAGTTAAAAACTTTTTTTTTCCTTATAGTGTGTGCAGAACTATAATTTTCCTATTTTATTTTTTATAACTTTTACTATAATTTTTCTTTTTTTTTTTTTGGACAAAAGTTAGGTTGTGAGATTAATTTTGTTGAAAAAGTTAAATGCAACGTTGGGACCATCTTAAAATTCTCATAAAGCGAATGACAAAAAATATTGACCCCTATTGATTATCTCGAACTAAAAATGTAATTTTTCCATTTTTTTTTCTCATCAAAAAACATGATTTTTTCATATATTTAATATATATACATTGCCCTATCAAAAAAATAAACATATATACACATTGATTGTTTTTCAATGAGAGGAGGTTCACACACTTGATGCTAGGGTAATCACATGTATTCGTTTTTCTGATGCTTTAAATATTTGTAATTGTTTACGCAACAATTTAGTTACCACATCAAATTGTAAATAAAACTAAAAATAATTAAGGATATACTTCGATGATAGATCTCAATCCTTGACAGGATGAATTCTATAACCTCCGAAGCCAGCATCAGAAAAGAGATCTGCCCATTCTTTTTCTTTTCTTTCTTTTCCACTAACTGCAGACATCATAAGGATGTCAAAGAGGAGTTGATTTCAACGGACTCTGTGTTATTTCTATTGGTCATCCAACCACCATCTCATGAGTAAACCTTTCCTCTCTTTCATTGCTCGTTATTTTCTTACATTTTTTAGTATCTGAACACCGTCCTCGTCGCTCCAATCATGAAGTATCCACTGTCGGTATAAAAATATTAGTGACCATACTTACATTCTTCTTAAATGACCTTTCATCTAAAGTTAAATTATTAAAAAAACATATTTAATATTGTCGTGCACGCCTTTCATGAGTACATAAGATAATTAATCTTTCACGCTTTTAAAATTTACTGTAAATAAAATAAATATATATAAATCAGTAGTAATTTAAAATAAATAATAAATAAAATAAGTTAGTTATCTTATTTTTTAAAGGACATTTCTCGGTCATAAAAAATTGATGTAGCAGTGTGGAAACCACCACTTTGTGTTTAAAACATATTTTTTCTTAATATAGTATAGATTAATATATTGATACACAATGTGACACAATTGTTTTTAAATGGGTGATAACGAGAACTCGAACTCAGTACGCTTTTATTTGGTCTGACTCTGATAGCATGTTAAACGATCACTTGATCATTTAAAAGTTTAAATTATTAAAAAAGGACAATCATTTAGTATTACTGGTAAATACCAATTAACCATGTTGTACTAGTCAATGTTTTGGCACACTAGCCATTATTTTAGCAAGCGATACCAAAACATTGCCAGGACTATAAATCATGACAATTTTTTTGTCCATATATAACTATATATAATTCATGATAAATATTAATTAATAATGATTCAAATTTAAATTTTTATATTGTTTTGCTTTAACTACAGTAAAATAATATTGATTTATTATTATTTTTAAACTGTAGTCTATAACAATGTAGGGAATAATCTATTCTTTTAGACCTTATATACTAATCTGATAGAATTAACAGGTTCTTGGATAGAATTGAAAAATCTTGTATCATTGTTCACCATAAGCCAACGAAATGCGAAACCCTCATTTAGTGTTGTTGTATCATCACAATTGTTGAGGTATTTCAATTTCTTAAAGTTTAAAACTCACTAGAAACTTGAGGCGGGTTCATTGTTTAACTTCCGACGAGGGGTAGAAACGAAGGCATTTTTGAAGGAGGGTTTTCACCGTTAGTTTTGAAGGCCGACAAATATTTTTGGAAGTGGCCGTTTCACCATTTTTGTAAATAGCCCACTCAAGTGCCAATGACGCCTAGCTCGGTTGGCGAAGCTGAGGCTTCATGATCTTAGAAGTCATGGGTTCGAACCTCCCCAAGTGCGTGGAATGTTGTCTGCTGTATAGCAGGATCTGTCTACTATATAGTAGGAGTTATTGTCTACTGTAATAGTATGTGATCATATGATTATGTAATAGTAGGAGTTATTGTAATAGTCGTTGTTAGATATTAATATCGATAGGAGTGATTGCATTTAGTAATCAATTTATTTCAATTAATAATAGTTTATCGCTATTACCTCAAAAAAAAAAAAATATTCCACTCGATTGGAAAAGGACAGATATCCGACCCAATACAGTCAAGTAAATAAGGCCTAGTATTTAGTCTTTATGTCGGAATAAAAAATTAAAACATTATTTTGCCATCTTTTATATTTTTTAATTCATACTACTAAATGCCACCTTTACTTTAGATGATAGGATAAATGGTGATGTATTAAGTTGTGATTGAAATTCCGATAATGATATGATCGATTGTATTGTGATATGTTTACTTATTATTATTAAAAAATAGATTATGAAAAATATTAATCTATCTCATGTTTACTATTTAATATATTTGGGATCTGATTAAATTAACAAGACTTTTTTACCCTTTATCTATTTTCACTTAGCAAAATTCCACGCAATATTATGGTTAGAAACCGTACCTCGGTGGTCAGTTTTCGTCAGATGTGGAG
>JACGWL010000623.1:0-29065 GCA_034509725.1 Sesamum angolense
TAGAATTTCAGTTAGCTAGTAAAATTAATTGGATTAATTTTATTGGGCTTGGTCCAATTTATAAATTGGATTTATAAATTGAAAGAGAGAGCAGGGGCTTGGATCTTTTAATTAGATTAAAAGATAAGGAGTTTTAATGTTGGGCTTATGATTAAATTAGATTTAATATAAGTCCATAAGACGTGGGCTTGATCCTATCGAGCCCGGTTCATTAAATACAAGCCCAAGGCCTTGGTTAGACCTTGGCTAAGTCCATTAGGACAATTTTGGAAGGTCTTTGGCTGATTTTAAGATGCAAATTTCGTGAATAAGGGGGCTAGGGTTAGGATGGTTGTTTAGGAGCCTAACTAGGTTAGGACTCCTAGTATGTGTATGACTAGGTCATATATATACCTTCACTAAAACCCTAGCCACACACACAACACATACTAGCCTCAAAACCTCACAAAATTTCGTGCCTCTCTCTCTCTCCAATGTTCTCCATATCAGTTTTTTCATTTGGTCTTAGAGATAAAAAAGGAAAAACGTAAGCGAGATCAAAACACGTTAATTCATAGCGATTGTTTTGATCTCCATCTCTTCTATGGAGTTTTTGCTAGCACGAAATCTCCACATCCTTTAGTGGTGGTGTGTCGTTCTTGGGAGGATCTCAAGATCGAGGTCTCGTCGTGGACGGATCCAGAAATGAAAACGGAGAGGAGACAACGCTTGTAGCCGTACGAGAAAAACGACAAAGGTAAACTCCATTTATGGTTTTCGCTCCTTGTTTTTTCTCGTGATTCTTGGCCTATGGTTTTATATTTAATACACCGAACGCCCGGGAAAGATCAAGGGTACACCCCTTAATCGGATATTAATTTCGTTAATTATCGCTTGTTTTACCGTTTTAGATTATTCGCGCTTCCGCCGCGCTTACCGGGCCGATCCGCTTCCTTCAAGTGGTATCAGAGCCCGGTTCGGTGTATAGGCCTAAGAATCTAATGTGTATTACGTGTTTCAGCATGTTTACATATTTTTAATCGGCTTTGGAAGCATGATTTTTGGATTTTAATTGCATATCTAGATCTAGGGTTTATGTGTTTTATTTTGCATTTAATTTTGGAAATGAGATTTTTTATTGAAATTTGGAATTTCTGAAAATTGATAATTTTCTTGTTGTTTCAGAAATTGCAGAAAAAATATTTCAGAAAATCGAAAAACAAAAAAAACGAGCAGCCGCCGACGCTTCCGGCCGTCTGGCAGGCGCGCAGGCAGGCAGGCGCGCGCGCGAGGCCTTAGTCTAGGTTATGGAATTGGGTGTCGGTTCCTATCCTTGACTAGGCTACTATGTTTAATACTTGAGATGCGTTTATTCTACTAATACGATCTAGGAAACCTATTTCTGATTGATCAATTGCTTTAGCCAAAGACTTTTAGAGTCTAAACCATCTCAGAGCGTATCGGATTACTCACTGTCATGTACTGATAGGGGACATATCCTCTCTTGGAATCCACCGTCCTAGCTACATACTTCAACTGGATAAGGCTTATAATGACCATGCCTCATGATACATCCACCGCTAGACATATCCAAGATACAATCTTCATATGCATGTGACTGCCATGATTTTTCAAGTTTGAGAACTAATCCCGTACTATTGGAATTGGAAATCCCAGTCATACCAACCTAGCCTTAAGAGGCTTCCATATGACAATTCCCACGAGTCGCTTCAGTCAGTCGACTATCTTGTCAACTAACCCACTAAAACTGCACAGACAACCTACGTTTCCTGCCGATGAAATATGACTGCAGTACTTAGTACAAATCTCCGTTGGACCCTCGATGCCCAGTCTTGAGGTCCTCAACTTGGAACGTTTCACACCGACCCTCAGGAGTTGGTTTCATAGCTGCCAAACTTATGCGCAACCCAACTCCACTGGTTCAATCTTTCGTTCGTGGCCATTTCGTTGTGACTTGAAACCCCGTTCAATATCAGTGGTAAGCACAATGATACACATTGTCATCTTAATGAATTTTTACCTTATTCATCAATCTAATATTATTTGATAAAGATTTTCGAATGGAAAACAACCAATCCAATTGGCTTTTGGTCACCCATTCCAACAATTTTTCTCTTAACCATTAAGTCAATTTCTATGTCGCCCAAAACCTTATGACCATGAGCAATCTACGACACCAACTCTGTGTCATGGGTGTACTTTATTTTCTGCTGGATTTACATGGTCCAACCGTATATTTCCTTCACCATCGCTGCCTGTAGAGGGTTGTTATCTTAGAATTTTTTTTAATCTTGTGATGAGATCTCGGGCCCATAAGAATCTCGCCCTAGCCTTGTCGTTCGCCTCTAAGGCTAACTGGCTTAGTCGTGCTAGGCACCACATCCTTCCAATGGATGTTGTTTTTTGATCCAAATCACTTTTCTAAATCGACTTGTTAAAGATGTCCCACATTCCACTTTTAAGATGGGGTATCTGCTTGAAATCCTTTCAAGCTACCATGCCTACCATCAAGTTCGAATGTGACTGTACTTTCAGGATTTATCCATTATTCATATTAGTCCAGAAGCTAGTATCGTTTTAGCTTTCCATAATCAACTCTCCACAAACGTGTGTCAGAAAACTTATTTAATCCTCATTCAGGTATTAAAGACTGCTCTTGACAACTGTCTACTGCCAGTTGATATATTTCTGATATCTGAGCTTTCTCATCAGTTAGACGCAATTGAGTCTTGAGCAACTTTTGCTTTCTCATCAGTCAATCATGACTAAGCCTCAAAGAGCTCATCCCTAATGTATGAATGCAATTCCTTCTATAGAAATTTAGTGGATAATTTTATGTGTTTTAGTGTTTCCCAAACATCTTATCCTCATTCTAAATGAGAAAGACATTTATACACTAAATATATCGGAACCCACACCAACTCCCACTGACCTTTAGGCTCATTTTATTAAATCATACCCAATATGATCATTTAATAAATTGAATATTTCAGTATGTGAAGTCTCAAACCTAGTTTAGACTTCATAGAGAATCTTTAGGCTCCAAGCCATTGATTCTGAACGATGTCCCACATCGCTCCTCCTTATGTCCTTTTTAATATAAATCTAATTCCACATACAAATAAGGACTGGAATATGGTCAGTTAGAGATGATATTTGAATACGAATTATGCTTTTGAGAAGTTGTATGAAAACTTACTCCCACTATTTCCTTGACATCTGTAGGACCATCCTATTTACTCAAGTACTTTGTAGGATGAGAGTTTCATCATAGATATGGGTCAATGTGTTTAAGTGAAACACCGATCAACGAAGTCCAACTTTGTTTGATTTCTTCCTTATCAGAGATCGATCAACCATGTTCCTTTCAGAAAGAACTTCACCAAGTGATAATTACATTCATATTTTTTATATTTAAAAACTCCCACTAAACATACACCCTCTCAATCTAATTGAAAGGCAATCAATTTTGTTCACCACTCCGAGTCTAATTTTTGAGCCTCATCAAACAAAATTAGACTTGTGCACCCCCACACCGATCTTTTGTATTTAGTTGACCTACATATTTCACACTGGATCCAATCCAACGTATAATTGGTAAGCTCATTTTTCCACAAAAGAGTTTTGCGATTTTTTTCGTACTCAGTAAAAATTTTGAAAGCTAATGGATCCAAATCACTTATTTCTGGTACTCTTTGGATCCATCACTCTTTCTCTTCCTCAACATGAATAGATTGACCTACTATAACTGTAAACTTGGGCTTTTGATTATCATTTTATTCTTTATTTGAGTATGCATAATCCAATTATGAGATAGTTAAAGTTAATGATCAACCTAGCATACATGATTCCCATTCAATATCAAATAAAAGACTTTATTGATCAAAATATGTAATCATAATTGTCCAAATATAATTGAAAACACTATTTCGGTCATGCCAAGTTATATAAGAACCGTCTAACCAATTCCCTAGTCTTTGCAGCAACAATCCCGCTATCGCTAAGCCATAGGAGACCTTTTTGTTTCGACTTTTCTACTCCTCATCATCACCTACAAACCATTCACAAATTAATGAGTTCGTTGGTATCCAATACAAAGAGTAGGATGGTGATTATGTTAATACAAAATTTAAAGATTTTACCTTCATCAGAGAGGAGTTTAGGACACTCCCTCTTCCAATGGCCCTTCTCTAGGCAATAAATGCAAACATCATTTAGAATCTTTAACTGACGAACCATCTTCCTCTTTCCTTTACCGCCACCAAGCGGTGTAACAGGAGCACTCAAAGTGCTAGCAATAGTAGAAGACGTCTCATCCTTCTTTCTCTTCTCGCGTCCGGCAACCTTACCCTTTGCTTTAGAAGTTGAAGCCTCTCCCACTAGTACCAACGGCGCAGATTTTTCAATCGTTGCCTCGTACTGGACCAACATATTAATCAACTCATGAAGGTTTTTCTCAAGCCCATTTATGTTATAGTTGATAATGAATTGATCAAAGGAAGGAGACAGTGATTGTAGAATCAAGTCAATGTACGTTTCTTCATCCCCGAAATCAGCCTAGAGGTCTTTGAACTTCTCCACCAGGGATAGCATGTAGCACCCTCTAACGGCACTACGTCTATATCTTCCTTTAATATCATACTTAAAGTAAATATTGTTTATATATATAAATATACATATAATCTATATGCACACGTAACCCAACATCACAACAAAGACAATCAACCTAAAATCAACGTCATATATATATGCACATATCACATACCACAAGATAAACCACTATACGACATTCCAACAACGTCCATATTTTTAGTTCCTCTTTGTACATCCAAAATGTAATTTATCTTTTAACTAACGTATGAAGAGAAAATCGCATACTGGCCCGACTTGATAACATGCAAGGTTTGGACCTAACCTTCGGTGGATAAAGACCTTACCTGAAAAATGATAGCAAAGGAATGAGCCTGCAACTCAGTAAGTAAATAACCAGCACTATCTATATATGTTCATTAAACATAGTCTAGATAAAACAAGATAAGCATCATACGTAAGGTATAATCAGTTTAGTTTCATTACAAATAAACTTTTTTCTAATATGCAGTCAGATCAACTTTAATCTCTACATAATCAACTTTATTGAACAACATAGAAAACTCACAATAAAACAATCAATTAAACTCATCTTCTCCTAGTCTGCTTACCAAAAGGTGATATAGTATTTTTCTCCACCAACTAAATCTCACCTTTCTATCTATTATAAGTAGATTACCCCCTTTATAAACCACGTAGAGCCAGCGGTGCTATTTATTTTCTTCCACGAAGAGCACCAAGGTCAATTTATCCACGAAGAGCCTTCGACACCAATCAAAGGCGTAATCACATAATAATTATATTCAGTTCCCATAACTCTTTCATTTCCATATATTACCATTCTTATAAGCAACTAGTAACATAAAATCATATACTGGCATATTGTTATTTTCAAGCACCTACAACACATCATACAAGAATGGAATATTTTAGTGTATTTTCTCATTTCACGTTCATAATAAAATCATTCAAATTAAATCCACCACCACTCATATATTTCCAAATAAATCAGCTTCAACACGAATCACAGCTTTATATAAATGTAATACCACAAAGAAAGGGAACATATATAGATAACACTAATTATTCACTTACCTCGACCTCCAATGCTTTAATTAGCTAATAGACAATTGTTCAGTCTTTTTACTTTATCCTTGTATCCTATAATAAGTTATAACACATATAATTAATATATTGTGAATAACATAATTTCTAAATACAATATTAGATATTCACTACAAAAAAAAAAAAAAAAAAGCCTTATTGGGACGGATTTTTGGGATGCCCAAATTTATCTCAAAAATCGTCCCAACTTGGAATGATTTTGGAATGACTTTGGACGGAATTGGGACGCAATGTCTCTTTCTAGTACTCACCATCCCAAAATAACAAGGTCGTCCCAACGTCCGTCTCAAAAATACACAAAAAATAGCAACCGTCCGAAATCGTCCCAAATGTTGTTCCAAAATTTTGGTGGGTAATAGTTTGGGACGACATTTGTAACGGCGACAAAATCGTCCCATATTTGGGACGCCATTAGGGACGACATTTGGGACGACCTGAAGGCGTCCAATTTTCTAATGGAATGTTATCCCAAATGTCATCCGAAAGATCGTCCCAATAGTTTTCAAATTTTCGCACCAACCTAAAAATTGCGAAAAATTTGATTTCCAATTTAAATTCAATTTTTGTCCCAAATTCCGTCCCAACATTGTCCTAAAGTGCGTCCCAAATTTGAATTCTGGTGGGTTAAAATTTCAAAATTCTCAAAAACTTGGGACTGCGTTTGGGATGGACATTGGGACAATTGTTCCTCTCTTGTCCCAAAATCTGTCTCAACGTGGCGTCCCATTTCGTCCTTGAATAATAGTCTACTTTTCTAAATACGATATATCGATATCCATAATCTGAATTAGCTTGAAACTTAAAGTATGGTAATATAACATCAATGTATTCATATCTAACGATCGAATATAAACTCGACTACTTCCGTCGACTGATTTACTATAATGATAGTTGATTACGAAAATAGTCTCATAAGTATGAACATTGAATTATCGTATTCCTTCTTAGTAAATATATGATATAATTGTTCTAATCTTTATGCAATTTAATTGAGTTGTAATACAAATGTTAATTGTTGATTTACATAGTATGATGTTGTGGACGTATTTTTTTATAATTTTTTTAATTCTTTCAAAATAATAAATGATTTTAATAAATTATTTTGGGACAAAATTTTTGATGACTTTATTATATTTGGGACGAATATTGTTAAATACTGCCGTAACTTCTTATAGAAACTAAATGCGATTTATGCCTACAAGACCTTACCACATTGTTTACATTTACTTAATTTGTAATTTGACTCTAACATTGGCTATATTCATAACAACCACACTTTGTACCTTAATTGTGATTGAAAGAGATGGTGTTGGCCAATGTTGGAGTTAGCTACATCTAAAGCACTAAAGGCTAGCACGCATATTATAATAGTTCATGTTGATTTTGGAATTTTTTGTAAAAGAATAATAAATAAAGTTCAATGAATTTGTTAGTGGCCTCGCAAAAAAGCAACGATCCGATTTCATAAGATTGTTTGATGACAAGATATGTTTCGTAGTTTGTTATCTCTAGATTGCTTATTAGGTGGAAATGGAATTTATTTGATGCACATAAGGTGTTTGATCTTTCGACCGGTTGTAATTTAGACTTGGAAGCAGAAAACTTAGATGAAAAAATATATTTTGTGTAGTTTTAAATTATTATTTTGATTTCAAGATGCTCTATTTTTATATAATTTGTTGTAAGTTTAATACTTTAATTTTCCTATTCTATATCTAAAGGAATTTAGTTTGTTCAGTTATTTTTTTACTCCCATAGCCATGTGATCTTAATACATTCTCATTGAGTTAGTCTTTCCATTTGTGTAGTACATGCGCTGAGTTCATCATCTGATAAATATTAGGGTAAATTACATTTTGCTATTCGAACTCTGCCCGTTTTTACACTTTGGCACCTAAACATTTTTTTGTATCAACTTGCCATCTCAACTTTGCGAAATTTGCATTTTACCATATATGATCGTCTTTTGGTGATTTTTTTATCGAAAAAACATCACATGTTGTGCATATGTGAAAAATATCACATGAAATGACCTTTAAATATCACATGTGCATTGCATATGATTTTTTAAACAAATGACTTGGTGAAAAATAGTTATAAATGGTAAAGTGTAAAATTTCGTAAAGTTCAGATGGTAAGTTGACACAAAAAAAAGTTTAGATGCCAAAGTATAAAAAACAGTTATAGTTCGGATGGTAACATATAATTTACCCTAAATATTATGCTAAATTTTAAATTTCTTCTTTTGTCTTGAATTTTTTGAAAAGTTGCTATATCATTTTGCACATATATTAGTTTTATATACTTTCGGCTCCTCCTTCAGTACCCACCGCATCACAGAGCCCATTGGTGGACATGAGGCAATTTACCACATCCTCAATAGCATCGTTATCTATAGCGCCTCGACGTGCTCGTACGTACATCAATGGTGATAACATGTCGTAAGTTGTTTCTCATTTTTTTTATTTTTTTAAAAATATATAACTTAAATTAATATATCAAATTACTAATTCAAATCTCACAAACAATGATAGGCACGATCTCACCTTTCGCTCCTGCATCGGTGAAGTAGTTTTGGGCCACTACACGCACCCATGGTCTTCCTCAAAGACATTCGTGATCCCCAAAAGAACCTTTGGTTTGAGAAGCTTAAACTATATAGTACTCAACATTCTTAGTATTTCAATCTAAACTTATATTGTATTTATACATCTCATACTAATTGTTTTATTTGCTTCTTGTCCTGCAGGGCATATACAGGTGGGACTGCCCAGATAAAGAGGTGATGTCCCAGCTGAGCAGTCCACGCAACAGCAAGATAAAGAAATTGCAGACCCTTAGCCAATTGTAAGATTAGGATTTAAATTTTAATGTTTTTACTTTAGAATTCGTATTGTGAATTATAAATTGTATTTATATTATTTGTGGTAATTTGAATTTATTTCATATAAAAAATATTGTCTTCAATCATAAATTTAATAAAGTAAAATTTCACCCAACAAAAATTAAAAAACAAAAAAAGCAATTAATTTGTTTTAAAAATTAACTAACAATAGAGACGAATTTGGAATGACATTCCATCCCAGATAAATAAAAAAAATACATCCCAATTATCGTCCCAAAAGCCGTCCCACAAACCGTTCAAAAAATTCCTATCCGATCTAAAAGTTACATCCCAAATGATCCGTTAGTCCGTCCCAAATTTATATTTTAATTATTCGTCCGAAATAGGATTTGGGACGACATTTCGTTCAAAGGGAAAAAAAAAAAACACGTCCCGAAGGTGATCCCAAAATTTGTCCCAAAGCGTCCCTAAGGCTGTCCCAACATATGTTTTAATTATTCGTTCTTCGGACATGTTTTCGGACGGCTTTAAAAACGCGTCCCAAAATTCGTCCTAAATTTTGGAACGGCATCAGCAAACCGTCCCAAAACTGTCCCAAATATTTTGGGATGGGGTGTTTTACGACGGATATCATTTCGTCCAGAAAACGTCCCAGAAGCCGTCCCAAAAATGAAATGGATGTCAATTCGTCCCAATAAACCTTTTTTTTGTAGTGATTATTCGTACAGTTTTTAATAATATTTCATATCTATCGAAATTCAAATCTTTGTTCGTTTTTTTAAATAACTATACAATATAAGCTTCTTAAAAATACAGTTTATCAATTAACTTATGAGAACCTTTTCATTAAATCCCTTATCTTCTTATAGTTACCGTTCTTACGAAAAATTTTGAATTAAACTATCACAAAACTCTTTTATTCCTTTTTAATAAGCATAATATCTTGAAATATGACTTTCAATTACTACTCAAACATGATCTTTTAATATTTCTAACAAATTGTCATTAATTCTCATTACTATAACAATTAACTGAGTACATACATGTATTATTAAATATCTAATTACTGGTTAAAATACATTAAACAAGCTACCATAAAAATAACTAATGTAGTCTAGAGCAATTCTCACACTAAATATTCATTTGTGTAGAAATAAGATTGACTTAGTAAACTATTGCTTAAAATAGTTAGTCTGACTAATTAACCACAACAAAATTCCTTAATCTGTTAAATTAAGCAGTTCAATTAACTAGATATAATATGTTAAAGTGAATAAGGGTATACAATTAGCTATTGACAACCAAAGACTTAAGTTATGAAATTACTCCATTCACATTAGAAATGATGATAGGGATTACATTTAATTATTTTATCTTCATTAGAAACTAAACATGTGAAAGGAATTTAGAGGGGTCAAAACATATCTATTTCTTGAAGGTAAGGTTGCTCTCTGTTTATAAGTCGTGTATGTGCATTTATGTAATATCAGCCTATATATATGGCAAAAGCCTTGACACTTCTAAAGATTAGTGGACACGTAGCTCCTCCGCAATCCCTCTGTATATACGTGTGTGTGTATATATATATATATATATATATATATATATATTTGCTTACCTTTTTAGTAGTTTTTTCATGCATGTGGGGTTGGTAGCCACGTGCTTCCTTCTCCCAATTTTAGCCTTATTTATTTTTTTTAATTATTTTTATTTTAATTTTTTCATTTTGTAGTTTGCACCTAAATTTACTCCGTTCAACTATTAATATAATCAAAAAATTTAAATTTATCAATTTACTCAATAATTAACTATTATAAATATTTATCAATCAATTCCACTATTTTATATTAAAAAATTATGGATGTTACATAGCATCATCACTCCGTGCTCTCGTACGGATGAGCCGCGCCGAAGAATGCTTTCTTCATGGCATATCTAATATACCGGTCCGATACCGCATAAAGTTCTCACATGCGGTGCATTATCGACCAGGCGTCCTCATACCTTTCGTACTGTTTCTGGTTCTCGTTACTTATTGAGCTCAGTACGATACTGCGTACTTTCCAGTTGTCCTCATACCACTGAGTAAAATTTTCGAACATCAAACATTCTCCAGGCAGGAACCCTTCCAGCAAAGTTCGAGGTAGAGACTTATCCAGAACATAAGTCTGGTTCTCGAAATCGAGGACTATCCTCAGATTTCTCAGCCAATTCGAAAAGTTGTTCCATCAAATTTATTAGCCTCAAGTATAGAATTAAATGGATTCTGAGACATCTACAATGAATAGAAAGATATAAGCAGGTTATCATAATATTAGGTTTAAGTTAAGGACTTGAACTTCATTAACCCACTGTTTCGGCAAAAGCCATCACTCTCAAGTGGAGTTTAGGGAATACCTTTTTCTAGTGGGCTTGAGGCTCACAAGCGAAATTCTCCATGACTCCTTTTACAATTCACATGAAAACCTTATGGGAGTTATCCAATATCATTCTCGACCTACGAGATCCCCAAGATATTTTGCCTCACAGTTTTCACGTGATTCCGAGGACTCCAAGCAATTCACGTTATTTGGTGTTAGACAGACCCATCAACCAAATCATAGCGCAAACTATCGGCCCCCATGACTCGTGAGACAGGAAAATAGAAGCATAGTCTCTTCGTTCAGAATAGTAGAGCAGTTTCATTTCAGTCCATACGTGCCACGACTCATGAGGTCACGTATGAGTGAAATCAGCTTCCTCACTACATTACTATAAATGGAAGGCATGGAAATTCCATAACTTGGCGTTAGTCCTAATCCATCAACCGAATCATAGCGCAAATTATCGCCCCCCACGACTCATGAGATTGGGAAATAGGTGCGTATTTACTTCGTTCACAGTAATAGTGCAACTTCGTTTTAGTCCAAACATTCCATGACTCGTGAGACCACATATGGGTGAAATTCGCTTCCTCACTACATTGCTCTAGATGGAATGCATGGAATAATGCGCGATTATTTATTTCCATTTTTAGGGTCTCATCCAAACTTGGTCCAACTAAGTGAGAGTTTATTTTAATATGACCAAGACCTCATCACATATTGTATCTTGCATGAAAAATTATATCCAATATATTTAATGCATTACATAAACCGCATCGTATGCAAAATAAAAGCCTAGCATACTCCCGTTGGATGATTACAAACTCAAAACACCTATATGACCCACTAAAATCTCAGTGGATCTATGGTCAGTCTAAGCATAGGCCTATGCTATTACAAGATATATAACACATTAACATATTATGAGCCTTGTAATTGCTCTTTATTTTTCATTATCCCCTTTGTGGCTCCATCCTTCGGCCTCTTCTACATGGATCTCTGTGGGCCAACCAATGGCCACCTCCATGGGACTCCATCGTCTGTGCTTGTTCTTTACAATTATTACAAAATAAAACTAAATCCTCTCCACCTATTCTATACTTATTACAACTTAAGAGGAAACTGCAATCAGAAGTTGGGGAGTACATTAATAGAGAGAAAGCAAGCCTTGAACATATTAAGCTAAAAACGAAGAGATAGAGAAAATAAGAGACGCAGGCCCTAACCCAATAGAAAATAAAAAAACCATCCACAGGGTCCAATGGGTTTCGTGATCATCCATGTTAATCCAATTAACAAACTAGCACATTTATTTCCAAAATAAATATGCACACAAAAATATAACGCAAATCCTGCATTATAATAAATGATATCCAATATCATTAAATTAATTACACATCCAATCATTGGAATTTATATGTAAGATAATGCAACTTTATAATTAATGGACATAAATGCAACCCATGGAAAAATTAATTCTTCTCTGAAAATCCATTCAAATTAATTTTAGTAATTTAATTTTGGAAAATACCAAATCTCAACCAAAAATTTAAATTCACCAAAATTAATCATTTCAAAAAAGCATGCAGAAAAATAAAAAAAATTAGAAAATTGAAAATTCTGAAAAAATAAAAAAAATGGTCCAGACGGCTGGCCGGCCCAATTGGCCAGCAACAACCGCACGTGCGCACGCAAGCAGCTCGTCTGCTGCGCGTGCGTTCCTGCCCGTGGCCGCGCATAGCGCGCGCGCACCTGCCAAACAGCCGGCTGGTAGCGACCGCTGCTGCGTTTTTCTAATTTTCAGAAACTCCCTCTTTTCCCTGCAATTTTTGAAACAATAAGAAAATAATCAATTTTCAGAAATTTCAAATTTAAAAAATTATCATGCCCAAAATTAAATGCAGAATTAAAACACATAAACTCTAGATCAAGATATGCAATTAAAATCCAAAAATCATGCTTCCAAAGTCGATTTAAAATATGTAAACATACTGAAACATATTAAACTTATTTGATTTTAGGCCTATACACCGAACTGGGCTCTAATACCACTTGAAGGGAGCGGATCGGGTCCAGAAGCGTGGCGGGAGCGCAAAAAATTGAAAATATAATAAATAATGCGATAATCATAATAATTAATCCCGATCAAGGAGTGTACCCTTGATCTTTTCTAGGTGTTTGGTGTATACAAATAAAAACATAGGCCAAGAATAATATGAGAAAAACACAAGATGCGAAAAAGTATATTAAATTTTACTGTTGTTGTTTTTCTCGTAAGGTTACACGCGTTGACTCCTCTTCTTCTCGGACCCGTTCACTAAGAGAGTTCAAGCATAGAACCCCTCTAAAGCCAGTCTACACCACACCGTGGAAGATGGATCTAATGCTCTTACTAGAAAGGATTAGAACCGATGGAAGAAAGGACGAATTTCAAATCACAGTATTAACTAGTGTATCTAGATTTCTTTTATTCTCAACTTGAATCCAATTTAAGGAGAACCAAAAATATGGAGAAGAAAAGAATTTTATATTTTTAGCAAGAAAATCGAGAGTTAGTGCATGGAGAGAGAAAGAGAATAAAATAAGAGATTCACAATTGCTTGTAATTCAATTGTGTTTCATGGAATGAGAGAGTGTTCAACATGGAATCCAATTCCAATGACTCATCCGTGTGCGTCTTTTGGTGTGTGATGAGAGAGAGAGAAATTTCAAATCCAATTCCTAAGTAATAACAACTAATTTCCCCACTTCATCTTCAAAGTGCACAACTCTCTCACCACGTATTTTATGCAAGTGGTTGACTCCTCTACTAAAAAAAAAAGGCTTGACCAAATGATTCTCTCTAATATTAGGTGGGCTTTAGTATATTTGGATTGGATTTGTATTAATTTGTCCAACAAATCAATCAAGCTCAATTTTTAATCCATAGGGTTTATTACTTAATCCAATTAAATAAATATCCAATAGAAAAACCCATGTGAACATTTAATTTAATTAAATTTTCACAAGCCCAAATATACTCAATTAATAAATCCAATTTATTAATCCAACCCAAACAATTAATTAGTCCACCTAATTAATTTAAGCCCATCTTCATTAATTAATGAATCCAATCCAGTAATTAAACAAGCTGATTTACTAATTAATTAATGAATCCAATCCATAAATTAATTAGATCAAGCAATTTTAAATTAATCAAATTAATTTAAAATATTAAGCCCAAAATTTAATTAATCCAATTAATTAAATTCTTGGCTATCCATCCAATGGATTATTACAAATAAATCATCCAATCATTTATTTTCTCTTCTCCATTATTTAATTTAATCCAATTAAATTAATTTATTTCTTCCGAAATTATTTCCAAAATAATTTCATCACTTCCATGGTGATTTGTGTGTGACCCTTTAGGCTCACCCCCAAAAAGACTTGGGTGTGTGTGATCAACATAATTAATTAAATCTAATTTATTTTCGATTATCCCATAATCAGAAATCAGTCGTTACCATGGGAGGCCGTCTAGCAACGATCCATAGCACTAGAGACTAGGTTAATGTTGGAGTGAATATTTAGTCAATTCTACTGTCAACCATCTCCCGGCCTTAGTCTAGGGCATAGAATTGGGTGTCGGTTCCCATTCTTGACTAGACAATTATGCTTAATACTCGACATGCGTTTACTCTACTGATCCGATCTAGAAAATCTATCCATGATTGATCAATTACTTTGGCCAAAGACTTTTAGAGTCTAAACCATCTTAGAGTTCACAAGAGAACTTTTTATCATATACTGACAGGGGACAGATCCTCTCTTGAAATCCATCATCCTCGCTACATACTCTGATTGCACTGTATAAGATTTTCATATGACGATTCCTGCGAGTCAGTTCAGTCAGTGACTATCTTGCCAACTAACCCACTAAAACAGCACAGACGACCTATGTCTCCTGCCGACGAAACACGGTTGCAGCACTTAGTAGTCTTTATAGGACGATTGATGTTCTATCTCGAGGTCCTCTACTTGGAACATTTCAGATTGACCCTCAATAGTTGATTCATGGTTGTCAAACGTATACGCAGCGCAACTCCACGGGTTTAACCTTCTAGTTTGTGGGCATTTTGTTATAACATCTAAACCTCATTCAATATTAGTGGTAAGCACAAAAAACGCACTTTCAACTTGATGAATTCTTACCGTAGTCATCAATCCAATATTATTTGATAAAGATTCGCGAATAGCAAACAGCCAAATCTAATTGGCTTTTGTTCACCCATTCCAATAATATCAAACTTCCACTTACCCTACTGCTTGAATTAACTGTAATATCTATATTGATCCTCATGTCCACTTCATATTTGGATATGTCAACTATCATTATCTAGGCATACCTTGATGAAAGTAGCGATAGTAGCTATTGGCGAATTCAAATAATTTCACCACCATCAAGTAGGCGTAAATAGTTCGCCCTCAGTTGACTTTTATCAACTATCTACTTTGCACTTAATCTTTAGAAATCATATATTTTCAATGATCTTGCACATAGATACATGATCAACCTACTATCTTAGTTTTGTTCTTAGTCATTAGGATTGCTAACTCCCCTTAAGCAATTGTCCATTTGAAGTGTTAAGTGAAGTCAATCTCAAACTTCACTCATCAACATCCACATACTAATTATGGAGGATATCCATTTAATCTCACATAGACAATGGGGTACATTTTCAATGTTCTCTCCTTATTTGTGAATTTTAAGAATCATTATTCTAGTCAGACACTTCCACTGACTTTTGAGCTGCTTCGATTATCTCTTACAACTGGAGATGATTAAAATCATCATTGTAAAGAAATGAGCGCCTTCGTTTCTAAATCTTCACTCCTCATAGTGAAGATTCCCATTGACCTCACATATAAGAAAGGTTCCTCTTAAGGAATCTATATTGCGCGACTAATTCCTCTATAAGTTGTCAAATAGGTACATGCCATATGCTTGCTACCATATTAACAAGTGGAAATTACGTAGAGGCACTTTTCAGACAAAAAAATTGCACTAAAAAAATTGCATCTACCCAAGTAAAATTCAAAGTGATCTTGTGCGAAATAATTTCAAGACATTTCTGAAAATGTTAGATTCTTCTCCTTTTTGCAAGCTCATATAGCTGCTAAAAGTTTAGAATCATGATTAATTTGCAGTTTTGTATTTCTCCATATTCGGCTAACATAATCAGACATGATACTCTTGTTTCTTAGTATATAGAACTATAATGCTCATATCCTATAATCTCTACCTTTGTCTAAATCGGTAATATTAGCATTTTTTAACTAGTGAGATGGGATTGCATTAACCAACAACTGAGAAATATGATTGCATCATTCAATGCCTCATACTCATTAATCTGCAAGCATTTAGTGGACACGCATTAGAAGTTTTGAATAGCCATCTTTATTTTCAGCAAACTGGTTTTGCTAGAAAGAATTCCTCAATAACCTTTGGCGAGTAAACCAAGTGGCCTCCTCTAGCTAACATGGTCAATCACAAGGGAGAATAATATTTTAACTAGTGAACCAAGTGGCCTCTAGCTAACATAATCTTTCTCAATGAGGTTGACTTTGGCGAGTTAACCAAATGTTTTGTTCTTGCTAACATGGTCATTCTAAAAACCCCATATGCCATCACATACAAAAGGAAACAAGAAATATAATGCAAGTCAAAAAATGCATATAGGTGGATAAACTAAGACATAACAATCGTCTTAAAAGTACTTTCAACTCGACTACACTATATCAGGTTACTAGTGCCTTTTGCACAACTCTTTAGAATAGCTCTCTTGCTTTTCACATGACTCTAAAAGAATAGAGCTCATATTGTTTAATGAGCGTGGGTTGGCACTCAATGCCTCCTCTTGTCTCGCTACACCCCAACTTTTATTAGAGCACAACACTTATAATAGTCACTTTTTGCTCAATCTCCAATTATGTCCTCTGTCTTACCATATCTACCATCCATCTAAGGAGAGATTAATTTGGAGACTCTAGCAAAATAAATAGATAGTTTAACTTAGTCAAACATCCTCTTATTCAATTACGAGCAAAGTGACCAATTTTTCATAGCACTTTGATATTTGTTAGTGTCACTGCCTGTACAAAAGTGATACGATTATCACTTTGTGAATCAAGTTGCACTTTTCATATTACTCTTTGTTTAATCCAACCACACTTTAGCTGGTTAAACATGAGCAACAGTGCATCAATTTTGTGTTTCAACTCTAAAAATCAACCCCAAGTTTGGCAATTTCTTTAGTTAAATATATATATCCATAAGTCAGCTCGATTAGCGACTCAAGGATGAGTGAGCTCATATCAACTAATAGAGCTTAACAACTCTCCAGTCAGAATTTTCTAGTTTAGAGCTTAACTAACAAAGGCATAAATTTTGCTTGATCCATCATTAGTTGTCAGTGTTCAAGTGGCGATAATGTTAAGCAATTATCCATCTTCACCATTAATTGACTTAAAATGGTGAATCAATTTCTAAATTTTGAGCAAAAAATTAGTACTGGTCTTTATATTTTATTCTAAATCCAAGTAAATTATATTATTTCTTTTATACCCAGTAAAATAAAAAATTTTGCACTCAGCTAGTAATTATTCCCACTAGGTAAAAGTCATAATAAAATTTTTACTGATCATGAAAAAAATACTCTATATCAATAAAAAAAAGCCATATGCATGCAATGTGCAATATGAATAAATAAAAGAAAATTAAACCCGCATGGGCTACATTAACATTTGGTGCATCAGGTTGAGATAATTTGGCCTAGGTGGTAAATAGAAAAATATATCCCCAATAAAACATAATACATGGCCTCCCAAAAATTGTCCTCAGAAATACATTTTCTGAAAAAAAAGAAAAAAAGAAAATTACGTTGATATAAAGTCTACTACATCAATCTAGAAAAAAAATGGAGATACCGCTTTAGTTACCACTATTGTCACAAATTATCTCCATAACAAAAAATACTCATATAATACATGAGCTGTCAAATGTTAATGTCTATATATTCGTATCAGAAAAGAAGAATTGCACATATTCTCAGCAAAGATAGGACCGAACACATATTGTTATGCAATTATCAATACATGCATAAATATAATGAGAGCATTATTTGCACCAAAAAATATTGTAGTAAAATGGACATGCTTTAATGTAATGAGAGCATTCATTAGCGTATTTATGTCACAAAGAAAATATGCTAGCATAAATTGCAATTAAAAAAACACCTTAACACAAATTACAATTACAAATATTGCATTAATAATAATATTATAATCACAAATATTGCAATAAAATTAATCAAATTAGAAATTCCAATCACCAAGTTGCAATCACAAAATAATCATATTAACATAAATTGAAAATACAAAGTATTGCAATAGAAATCAAAATCAATTAATAAAGTCAAATATTTTCGCAATTAACATAGTCAGACCTTAATTAACGTGCAGTCAACCCTTTGTTAACATGGACAACACAGCTTTAGTTGGGTTATGGCTAGGCGCCAAATTGGCACCACGCAGGCGTTGACTATGTGCAACAGGTGCGCAGCCAGAATATTTCTTAATAACACACAACGCACACACACACACAATAGGAGGCGGAGCGATGAGGGTCGCAGCCAAGGAGGTGGGGATCACCGCTGCTTCTGGTGGTCTTTGTGGTGGAGCACTATTCAGTCTCCTCTACTGCCCGAAGAGTCGCTTCCGTCCGGCCTCCGACAGCCATAGTGGAGGATGTGAAGCTTGTGACTTCGCAGGTGGAGGTTGGGGTGCAAGGCCTTATTGGAGATTGATGACTGGGTGTTCGATGGTGGAGAGGAGGAGGGGTGGTTGGGTTGCTGAGCCGATGCCGAGGGTTGTGTTTGGTGGGGTGCCCACTCTTCAAGATGCGAGAGAAACCACTTCTGAACTCACGACTGCTCTTGACAAGACCTATCTCTCATCACCCAATTCAGTTGGACGTGATGGTTCCTTTGTGGTAGATCGTGGGTCTAGTTTGTCTTTTTCAGACAAACAAGTTGCATAGACCAAATCTTATGGGATCACTGGCATTCCCATTGCACCTACAGTACCAGCCCCTGTCATTATGGCGTTTAGGTTTTTAAGTGAAAGCTCTGCGGCACAGAATGTCGTTGCTTCTGTTGCCTATGATCCAAATGTTTAGAACACGGTGTTACAAAACAAAGAGCTTCAGGAGTTTCTACAATCAC
The DNA here is from genome assembly GCA_034509725.1 of Sesamum angolense. Lineage (NCBI taxonomy): Eukaryota > Viridiplantae > Streptophyta > Magnoliopsida > Lamiales > Pedaliaceae > Sesamum > Sesamum angolense. The sequence continues at coordinate 19,188 of JACGWL010000623.1, forward strand.
AGATGACATCTTGCTCGAGCACGAATCTGAATTTGGAGTTGGTTGTAGATTCTGATAATCTTGATCAGGAAAAAACATTTGATAACTCACCCAAGCATGCCAGTGGATATAAAAGATTTTTTTTCAGAAGATCAGGTGTACTATCGTTGGTATGATGAGCGGCTTGTCTGATTTCTTCCAAAATTTGCTTGGAGGTAAGGGGACCAATAGAGTGGTTGTGGATTCTGATGGAACTGCAAGAGTAACTGGCGACACTTAGATGGAAGCATCTTTTATGGGTTTGGCGGTCATAGCCATGCTTGTGATTGTGCTGAAACGAGTGTAATCATCATCTGCAAGCAGAGTCTTGGAATTTGTCGAAGCTAAAACCAAGGGTGTCCCTTCTGACTTTCCTTGCTAGTTTTATATTCATTACTTTTGGAGTAAGACCCAAAAGATTTTCTGTGGACTTGTCTTGTGTTCTAGTTACATTTAAACATATGGTTGAGATGGAGATCTTGTTATGGTTTTAATGCAGTTTAAAAAAAAGTGAATAGCCTTTTGTTGGTAAAAAAAAGGTGCCCAGTCAGCACAGGGTTAGCATGCATATTGGCACTCGGTTGGCGCTGACTCAGCAATCGGCGCAGGCAACCTTTTTTGGGCGACTTCGCCAGTATATTCTGGCAAATGTGTGTTTTTAGGCGAAAATTTCAAAAATTCATATCTCATTTATTTTAAACCCATTTTCAATGATTCACACTTTTCATGCTCTACAACATAGCACAAACATATTTAGACAGACAGTAGATTCAGGTCCGAATTTCTAGTCAAAGAAAGAAGACTTAAAACTAGAGTTTGATTGTATTCACAAACCACTCATCCGATTTTCACTAAATTTTAACCACATGATCTACACATTAAGATCTACATATAGTGAAAAAATCAACGAAAGATTTCATAATTTAATCATAAAAATGATTTTTCAAAAAAAATCTAGCATAGTTTTTTTTTCTGATCAATGAAGCAATTCTAGCGAGACTAAGCTATAATGGCTCTGATACCATTGTTGGAAAATAATAATCCATAATTCATATATTATCCCATCAAATAAATCTCTCATGTAATTAAATGATTATGTGCACAAAAAGATGTTAATCATGTAAGCACATAATTGTGGATTGAATTAACATTAAGCAGCGGGAGCATGTCGATCCACATGCATACAGATCAGCCTCATCTACAAGCCCATATCTTGACTGGATCACGAACACATCATAAGAGCGTTTTCAAGATGTCCCCTATGTTGGATCTTGTTCCAAGACTAGTGCAAACCACGATCATACTTACTCGCCTTGGTAGATTACTACTGGAGTAATCCACTCACTTGTGATGCTCCAAGGAAGAATGTAGAGAGATGAATAGAGAGAGACACTTGGGGAGAATATTATGATCAACTCGTTTGTATCACAACTGTGTTTCTGTGTTTTTATTTCATCACAACTATGTACCCTATTTATAGGTGTGCATAACCCTATCTTGAGAGGAGTAATATCCCAATACATAAATGAAAGACTACAAACTCTATTCTAAATAGGGTTTATCCCAAAGGAGTCCTTATCCCAATACATATTTGGGAGACTCAAACTCTATCTCAAATATGAATGCACATTGGGTCACGGGTTCACTAGCCCGACCCAATATCCAACATCAACTAATTGTTGTCTTTTTAATTAACTGGTCCTCTTTGACAGAGGATTGCATCGCCTGACAAGAAAGATTCTATGGATCAAATCACACAGGATACATCCCAAGAGAAAAAGAGTATCTGAGTATTGCATTTCGCGTGTCTAAGGATTCCTAAGAAGTTCAAACTAGATTTGAGACTTCATAAAACTAGAATATTTATTTTTTATCTAAAGATTATACTAGGTATGATTTGATAAAATAAGCCCATAGTCAGTGAGAGTTGGTGTGAGTTCCAATGTGTTTAGTGTATAAACGTCTTTCTCATTTGGAATGAGGTTAAAATATTTAGGAAACACTAAGACACATATAAATTGTTCACAAAATTCTCCATAAAAGCAATTGAATCCCTACATTAGGGATGAGTTGTTCAAGAATCAGTCACAGAGACTGATGAGAAAGCTCAAAGTTTTCGAGACTCAATCATGATTGACCAATGAGAAAGCTTAAGTTGTTCAAGACTCAGTTATGTCTAACTGATAAGAACGCTCAGATGTCTAAGGCATCCCCTACGTTTGTGCCGAAGACAGCAAAAAGTATTGGTTTGGTGTGTTGGACCTGATGTTGTGTATGCTTAGGACATGACACAACGTATATTAGAAATACACCAATTGACAGTAAACAGTCAAGAGTCTTTAATAGCTAAATAAGGATTAAAAAAGCGCTTCTAACATATGTTTGTGGAGAGTTAATTCTGGAAGGCTAAAGCGATACTAGCTTCCAGACTCATGTGAATAATGGATAAGTCCTCAAATATAGTCACGTTCGAACTTGATGGTAGGCATGGTACTTGGAGGGATTTCAAGCAAACGCCCATCTTAAAAGTTGAATGTGGGACTACTTTAACAAGTCAGTCTGGGAAAGTATTTTGGATCAAAAAACAACATCCATTAGATGGAAGTGGTGCCTAGCACGACTGAGCCAGTTGTAGCCTTAGAGGTGAATGACAAGGCTAGGGCTAGAGCCTTATGGCTCAAGATCCCATCACAAGATCCGCGAAAATTCTTAGATAACAACCATCTACAAGCAACGATGGTGAAATGAAATGAACGGTTGGACTGTGTGGATCCAATAGAAAATAAAGTAGACCTACGAAACCAAGTTAGTATCGTAGATTGCTCATGCTTAGAAGGTTCTGAGCGACATGGGTAATTGGTTTAATGGTCAAGTGGGAGATTGTTAGAATGAGTGATCAAAGCTAATTGGATTAGCTATTTTTCATTCAACAATCTTTATCAAATAATATTAGATTGATGAATACGATAAGAATTCATCAAGATGGCAATATGCTTTGTTGAGCTTACCACTGATATTGAACGGGGTTTCAATGTCACAACGAAATACCCACGGATCAAAGGTTAACCCATGGAGTTGGGTTGCGCATAAGTTTGGCAGCTATGAAACCAACTCCTAAGGGTCGGTCTGCAACGTTCCAAGTCGAGGACCTCGAGGCTGGACATCGAGGGTCCTATGGGAACTTGCACTAAGTACTACAACCCTATTTCATCGGCAGGAGATGTAGGTCGTCCGTGTAGTTTTAGTGGGTTAGTTGTCAAGGTAGTCAATTGACTGAAGTGGCTCGCGGGAATCGTCATATGAAATCCTCTAAAGGATTGGTCGGTATGACAGGATTTTTGATTGTGATAGTACGAAATTATTCCTCTAACTTGAGAAATCATGGCAGTCACGTGCACACGAAGATTGTATCTTGGATATGGCGAGCGGTGGCTGTGTCGTGAGGCATGGTCATCATAAGCCTTATCCAGTGCAGTCGGAGTATGTAGTGAAGATGGTGGATTCCAAGAGAGGATCTATCCCCTGTCATTATATGACAGAGAGTTCTTCCATGCACCTCGAGATGGTTTAGACTTTGGCAAAAGCGATTGATCGATCAGGAATACGTTTTCTGGATCGGATCAGTAGAGTAAATGCATAACTAGTGTTAAGCACAGTCACCTAGTCTCTAGTGTCATGGACCGTCGCTAGACGGCCACCCATTGTAATGGGTGATTTCTAACTATGGGATAATTAGTAATTAATTAAATTAAATTTAATTAATTGTGTTGTTAACACATGCCCAAGTCTAGTTGAGACTGAACCTAAAGAGTCACACTTTAATCACCGACATGTGATGGAATTAGTTTAGAATTAATTTCATAAGGAAGAGATTAATTTAGTTGGATTAAATTAATTTTTTGGAGATGATAAATCATTAGATCATTTATAAATAAATCCATGGGTTAGATTTTTTCAAAGATTAATTAATTGGATTAGTTAATTTTGGACTTTAAGCCTTTTGAATTAATTGGATTAATTTAATTGACTTGATTTAATTTATAGATTGGATTCATAAAATGAAATGTGAGAATGGGCTTGGGTCTTTTAATTTGGTTAAAGGACTTAAAGTGATGGACTTAAAGATTAAATTGGATTAAACTTAGGTTTATTAGACATGGGCTTAATCTATTAGAGCCTAGTCCATTTTAGACCAAGCCCATGACCCGTTTTTACTTTGTATAAGTTAAAGAAAGAGTTGGTTGGTTATGGGACATGAGGTGCACGAAATTTTCAGCAAATTTTAATGAAAAAAACGGCTAGGGTTTCAAGAAAAGAGAGGAGAGAGTTTGGATGAGATACTCCTCATCTAATGTGGTGTTGTGACTAGGTCAAAAACACTAACACACTTTTCCATCTTGAGGAACCCAAAACCCACGAATTTTTCTCTCCCAAAATCAGCTTTCTTCTTGGTTTTTCTCTCCCAAAATGCTCCCTTCCTTCTTTGTTTCTTTGGTTCATCGAATCAGAGAAGGAACAAAGAGAAATCAACACCGTTAACTAATAACGTATTGTTGATTTCTTTCTTCCCTTTCTTTATGTTGCTAGCACGAGAAAAGGGAGATCTGCGGTGATTATAGTGGATGGATTTAGAGGGTTTCAATGATGAAACATCGTGGAGAAGAATCGGGTTGAGAAAGGGATCAATGCTTGTAACCATACGTGAAAATGACAAAAGGTAAATTCTGTTTTTTGCTCATTGTATTTTTTTTCGTATTTAGAGGGTTTCAACGATGAATCCTTGAGTTGATAAGATGGTCCTACGCACGTCAAGGAAATAGTGGGACATCATTCAGAATCAATAGTTTGGAGCCTAAGGATTCACTAGAAATTTTAAACTAGGTTTGGGACTTCATAAAATTGGAATATTTGATTAATCAAAGGATCATACTGGGTATGATATGATAGAATGAGCCTAAGGTCAGTGGGAGTTGGAGTGAGTTCCAATGTGTTTTTGGGAATACTAAAGACACTCATATAAAATTGTTCACAAAATTCTCCAAAAAAGGAATTGGATTCCTATATTAGGGATGCGCTGTTGAAGAATCAGTCGCAGGAGGCTGAGGAGAAAGTTCAAGGTGTTCGAGACTTAGTTATGGTTGAGTAATGAGAAAATTTAAGTTGTTTAAAACTCAGTTGTGTCTAACTGATGAGAAAGCTCAAATTTCTTGGACATCCCAACGTTTGTGCTAAGACAGCATAAAAGTGTTGGTTTGGTGTGTTAGGCCTGATGTTGTGTATGCTTAGGGCATGACACAATTTATATCGGGAATACACCGATATGGCAGTAGACAGTTGTCAAGAGCAGTCTTTAATACCTGAATAAGGATAAAGTAGTGCTTATGACACATGTTTGTGGAGCGTTGATTCTGGAAGGCTAAAACGATACTAGCTTTCAGACTCAAGTGAATAATGGATAAGGTTCTCAAAGTATAGTCATGTTTGGACTTCATGATAGGCCCATCATGAATAGGTGACCAGAAAGCAAATTGGATTGGTGGTTTTGGGACTATTCAATGCAATCTTTATTTAAGTAATATTGTTTCGATGAATAAAGTGAGTGTTAGCCATTGGCATCTTATTTATTGTGCTCATCATGTATGTTTGCATTTTTCTTAGACATCACAACAAAGCCACAGTCATTAGAGCGTAGTCGCATCTCCAAGTGCATAGGAGATACTCTGTCATGTAATGACAGGGGACGGATCCTCTTCTTGAAACTCACCGTCCTTGCTACATACTTTTACTGCACTGGACAAGGCTTATGATGACCATGTCTTTGACACAATCACCTCTCGCACAGATCCAAGATATAGTCATCGTATGCACGTGACTGTCGTGGTTCTTAAGTGTAAAGACCATTCCATACTATCAAAGCTGGGGACTCAAGTCATATCGGTCAAGCCTCCTAGGCTTATGATGATCCCACGAGTTAGTATAGTCGATTTAACACCTAGTCAATTGACCTATTAGGATTACATAAACGTCCAATGTCTAACGCCGATGAATTGCGGCATTCATCTAATGAATTCGACTCTTAATGCAAGACTCCTCAGGACGTTCGATGCCTATTCTCGAGGTCCTCGACTTGGAACATTTTAGACACAACTTTAGGCAGTTGATTTCATGACCACCATCCAATGCGCGGTCCAACTATTGCACGATTGTTGAATTGGTCTGTAGGTTTTATTGTGATGTTGAAAAGAATTATAAACATGCATGACGAGCACGAGAAACTATATGGCAATGGTGAAATACTCATCTTATTCACTCAATAATATTAAATAAAGATCAAGTTGTTTCTAGGATTGGATTATATGTATGCCAATCTAATTGGCTTCCAAGTCACCTATCTTAACAATCTCCCACTTGATCTAAAGCCAATCACCCATCGACCTCAACCTCATTTTATCCAGATGTTGAGTATTAGCAATTTGCGACATCAGCTTGGTAAGTGATCTGCTGTGTTTTCATCCAAACCACTTCTTCAGCTGCTTCTAAAGCTGCTATGTATTCAGCTTCCATGGTGGAATCCACTGTGGTAGCCTGCTTGGAATTTTTCTAAGCAACCACACCACCATTCAGCTTGAATAAAACCTGATTGGGACTTGGTATCGTCATCGTGAAGCTAGCATCGCTGTAGCTTTCCAATATCAAATCTCCACCACTGTAGATCAAGAACATATCTTTAGTCTTTTTCAGGTACTTAAGTATGGTTTTGACCGCGCTCCAGTGCACCTCCCCGGCGCATGTCTGATATCTGCTTGTTACGTTCAAAGCGTAGGCGACATCGAGCCTGGTACACTGGACAACATATTGAATGCATCACACCGCTAAAGTATAGGGGATGTCCGACATCCTTTAAGCTCCTGACCAGTCTTTGGAGACTGCTTCTTGGACAACTTAATCCCATGTCTCATTGGAAGGAATCCCCATTTTGAGATATTCATCTTGAATCTCTTCAAAACTTTCTCATTGTATGAGATTGGGTTAGTCCTAACATCCTTTTAGATCTATCCCTATAGATCTTGATGCCAAGGATGTAGGAAGCCTCACCCATATCCTTCATGGAAAATTGTGTGGACAGCCATACTTTAGTGTCACCTAACATCTTGACATCATTACAAATGAGCAAGATGTTATCGACATAAAGCATAAGGTACGGAACGGAGCTCCTACTGATCTTCTTATATTAATAAGGATCATGCTCTTCTTGATGAAATCATAACCCTGTATGACTTCATCAAAACGTGTGTTCTAGCTTAGGGAAGCTTCTTTGAATCTATAAATGGACCTTTGGAGACGACAAATCTTTTGTTATTCTCTAGCGGAAGTGAAACCCTCCGGCTGATCCATAAAGTTCTTTTACTCAACGTAACTATTGAGCAAAACCATTTTCACGTCCTTCTGTCATATTGTATAGTCATACCATGCTGCTATGGCAAACAATATCCGAATTAACTTGGCTATGGCTATAGGCGGGTAGGTTTTCTCAAAATCAACCCTGGATCGTTGAGTGTATCCTTTTGCCACGAGCCTAACCTTGAAAGCTGTAACCTGGCCGTCAGCTCCGAGCTTACGTTTGTAGATCCATTTGCATCCTACAGGCCTAACGCCGTTTGGTGGGTCTACTTGGGTCTAAACTTGATTTGAACCCTTCCAGTCCATTTTGGATATCATAACCTCAATCAACTTGTTCGAATCAATGTCCGACATCGCTTCTCTGTATGTCCTTAGATCGTTATCTAATTGACTATCAATCCTATGAATTTGTACCTCTTAGGTGGTTGAGATTCTCTGGTTGATTTACGGAGGACTGGAACACCATTAGTGAGAACCGAAGGTTCAAATATTGTTGCATCATTCTGCTGAGGTGCTTCACTTAATTCCTCAAGTAACACCTTATCCCATCGGTTATCTGCAAGAAAACCTTTTTTCAAGTACAGTGTGTTCCTCGAGACAAATGTCTTTCGCTCAGATGGATCATAAAAGTAGTATCCCACAGTTTCTTTCAGATATCCAACGAACCTGCACAGACTAGATCTTAAATTAGTTTGTCTCCCACTAGCCTCCTGACGTAAGCAGGGCTACCCCACAGTCTCAATTACTTGTAGGACGCAGGTTTGCATGCCATATTTCATGTAGCGTCTGAGGTACTGTCTTAAATGGTGCCATGTTAAGAAAGTTGGCAGCCATCTCAAGAGTGTAACCCAGAAGAATGGGGGCAACTATGTAAAACTCATCATGGATAGAACCATGTCCAACAAGGTTCGATTCCTCCTTTCAGCCATGCCATTCAGTATTGGCGTTCCAGGAGGAGTCTATTCAGAGAGAATTTCATTCTCTTTTAAGTAATTGATGAATTCACCACTTAAGTACTCTCACCTCGGTCCGACTAAAGGGTTTTAATTTTACGGCCTAGCCTTGCACGCCATAACTGTGCGTTCTCATGATTATCTGATTTTCTTTTGTGTTGGGCAGTCATAATCCAATTTGACTATTGAATAATATAAAAACCATTGACTAATGTAGCAAGCAGATGAGAGTTATTATTAATCATCAAATAAAAATTATTTTTTTATCGATCGTAAATGTATAACCATCATTTCTAAAAGGAATGAAATAATATTCTTGATCATGCTCGGTACATATAAACAGTCTTTAACTTTATCCAAATATGATCACTAATAACTAAGCTGAGAGATCCCACGACTTCCGCAGCAACGGTTTTCCCATGGCCCAGCTTTAGAATCATCTCGTCCTTACTTAAGTCTTCTGCTTCTTTCCAGCACCTGTAACTTATTGCAAATGTGAGCTCCACAGCAGGTATCCAATACCCAAGAAGCAACATTAGTTATCATATTCACTTCAATAACAAACATACGTGAGTTGGAGAGGAGTTATGGGCACTCCCTCTTCCAATGCCCCATTCCATGGCAATGCATGCAGACATCATTTGCCCGCGACCGGTAAGAACCTCCAACCTTCTCTTTTCCTTTGCCCAGGGCACACTCGACGCTAGACTTGGCTACAATAACCTTTTTCTTACCCTTCTTCCTCTTCCAGCGTCCGACCCTCTTGCCTTTTATCTTGGAGGTTGAAGTCTCTCCTGCAATACTACAGACGCAGACTTATGGGTCGTTGCCTCGTATTGAACCAGCATATTGATTAACTAATGAATAGACTTCTTAAATTCATTCATGTTGTAGTTAATAATAAACGAGTCGTAGAATGGAGGTAGTGACTAAAGGATCAGATTAATGTATGTGTCATTGCCAAGCCCAGCTTGGAGGTCTTCAAAGCATCTCCACTAGGGATAGCATCTTGACCCCATGACGTTGTACAGACGACCTTCGGCCATCTTGGTCCCGAAGAATGCTTTTGTCGCTGCATATCTAATATGCCGATCAGGAACCGCATAAACCTCTTTCATGCGGAGCATTATCGAGGGAACGTATTCAACCTGTCATATTCGTTTTGGATGTTGTTAGTCATCGAAGCCAATATGATAATGCAGACCTTGCCGTTGTCCTCAAAATATTTTTTGAACGTGGTACGTTCTACAGGCGAGGACCCCTCAGGCAAGGCCGTGCGGAGCGGCTTGTCCAAGACATATCCCTGGTTCTCAAAATTTAGAACAATCCTCAAATTCCGTAGCCAGTCGTTATAGTTCGTGCCTTTGAGTTTGTTAGTCTCCATTATCAGGGTTAAGAGGTTCTTAGACATTTTCAAGGAATTAGAAAAAAAACAAAAATCAGCAAATGATCGTAATATTATGAATAAGCTTAAAGACTTGGTTTTTTTGTCTTTAACTCTCCCAC
>JACGWL010000624.1:0-78979 GCA_034509725.1 Sesamum angolense
ACCTCTCTTTTAGACCATCCCACAAAAAGCCGGAAGTCCCAAATATTGTGCTTGGCTACTACACGGACTCCAAAAGTGCTGGCCAATTCTGCCTTGAGATCCTCAGTGGTGTTGCGACTGAATGTAATTGAGGACTTCTCCAAGTTAACCATTAAGCCCGAGGCCAACTCAAATTTTGTCAAATTTCGTCCCACCCTCTGTTTACACTCAACTTAATAACTGAAAATTACATAATTGCTATGTTTGGATGGAATTATTTACATTTGAGAAATGAATTTTGAGGAAATTAAATTGCTAATCACCATGTTACAAAATATAGTTAAAAATGAGAGTTCAAGAATTTGAAATTTTTTGGAGCATTAAATTATCCAACAAGTTTGATGGATTTTTTATAGCGTGAATTTAAAATTTTTAGTTATTAAAATGCTGTATAAGAGTCTATAAACATGTGCAGTAGACATGCACAGAATAAAATGATATCTTTGTCCACACACTAGAAGGAAATTGTTTATTATGGTGAAGTACCATGACTAGAAATAAAAGATTGTGATAAATATATTAATCACGGTTGTACATCGACCATTACTTGTCGTTTTCACAAGCGATGCCAAAATATTAGTTACTGCAAAAAATGATGACAAATGTTCTCTCCATAGGTAAAATTGTGACATATGTTGAATTATTGTAGTCAAAACTTATGTTTTGTGTGCATCATGTTTTTTTTTTTATCATAATAGATAATATTGATTTGTTATGATCAATAAGCCATAATAATTTATAATATAAGAAAATAATTTTTTTGTGTGTGACAAAATTAGATAACAATCAAAGACTAAAACAACATTTTAAGAAACCAACATTCTCTCCCGTTGAATCACCTATTTTTTTTTTTTTCTTCTTCCAACATCATATGTATTTAGTATATATATTTTCATATATAATATATTCTTTATTTTTAAATTAATTATTAGAGCCAACTCGATATATGTGCATAATTAGTACTCAAAGTTTTAGTAATTTGTTAGTTGAATAAAATATACAAAATAAATACCGTATCAAAGCTAATATTATGAATTAATGTTAAATGTGTATGAATACGAGACAATCAATAAAAATCTGCAGTTAATCAAAAGAGATGGTTATTTGTTGTAGATAATGAAGAGTATTTTAGTCAATTCACATCCTGTCAAGTGTCAATCATTGTAGTTATTATTATCTAACTACCTTGAAATAAAGAGCTAAATACAATTTGTATTTATCAAGTATACCATCCTCCTCTATTAGCTCCCTAAATTATGAAAATATGAAGTCCAATAAATAAATTTGAAGTCATATGTTCGAGTCCAATTGGATGTGTTTGTATTTTGTCTAATTTTATATAAGTTTATTAGAATTTATTTCATACTGATACTGATCAAAAGCTTAATTTATTCAATTAATTATCGCTCCTATATCTATACTATAAAAGAAAATCCTTGATCTTATTAATTTTTTTATTGTCCCAATTTTTTCTTTTCTTAAAAATTATCCACGATAATAATTTTAATATTCTTTTAATGAATTTATAATTACTATTCTTTCCCCTCTCAACCACTACTCCATATTATTTTCTCACATCTTTTCTTAAAGTTTCTTTTTTCACTTTCTTCTTTTCACAAACTTCATTCTTCTCACAAATTTTTTTTATTTGCTTCATCTACTAACAATCAATAGACAAAGCTGATTGTGACATCCGTATGATTTTATATTTAATTGAGAGATTAACTGACAACTATTAAGAAAAATTATATTTTATAATAATAGATTATAGGTTGAAAATAGAGTACAATAAAATTTGAATTGAATGAATTGGAGCTCGTTATAGTAATTCGCAATTATATTACTTAAGAAATTAGGAAGGACGTAAAGGATATTTTAAATTTTTTTTGAATAAAAATAAAATAAAATAATAATAATAAATATTAAATATAATTATATTATATATTTATATATATAAAAAAAAAAAGTGGTGGGGTCACCACTCCCACCGCCTCACTAACATACATCTATATATATATATAGCATAATGAAGTTTGATCAAAATTGAGTCAATTTTGATCAAATACTAATTTTTGATAATTTTAAATTTTTTAATTCACAAGAAAAATTTATTTTAGATTTTTATAATTTAGTATTTATCTAAATCTTATCTTCAAGATTTTTATCTTAAATAAATTCACATTTTAGGATAATATTTACTTTTTAATTAATATGATTTTTTTATTTATCTAAAATCTCATTTTAAAAATGAGGATAAATGCGCACACACACACACACACACGTATATATATATATATATATATATATATATATATAGATATTACTAAATATCATATCTTTGGTTATAAATTTCTTTCCAAATTTTAAAGTTTGATAGTTTTGTATTTTTTATCAAATAAAAAAATTCATGGTTATAAATTCCATTAATCTTAAACATATTTAAGTATTTATTTTATATTTATCCAAAATCAACCAAATTATATCTTTTGTTTATTCCATGATTAATGATTTTTCCATTTAAAGATTTATATTTAACTCAAAACTTATTTTACCTTAAATATTTCTGTATATATTTGTTATTTTCTATTCATAAACAACACACACATATATATATAAAGTCTCACTTATTAATTATTTTATTATCGTGCAGTTCTTTTAATTATATTGTGTGTGTATATATATATATATTATTTTTTTCTTCAGTTTGAATTTCATCATAGCTCTAGATAAATACTGAGAAATTTTAATTAACTTAAAGTTGATCAAGTTTTTAACCAAAAAAAGATTTTTTTGAATAATGAAAAAACAAAAATGTAATCCAAAAAATATGTATCTTTTTAAGATAAATAGAAATTAGTTAGGATCTATATCTTGAAGTTAAGATTTTTGATAAATATATATTAAATTTTTATTTTGTATTTACATGAAATCTTATCTCTAAGATTATAATTGAATTATTTAATTGTCAAGAAAAAATCTTATTGGTTAGAGACATCATCTATTTTAAATATATTGTATATTTATTTTGTATTTATCTAAAATTTTATCTCCAAGATTATAATATAAATTTAAATTTTATCTTAAACCATGAATTGATCATGGTCTCCATCATATTTGTATATAAATAGAACAAAATATATCTTGCATCTCTTCATTTATTAAATAGGCTCAAATATGCCAATTGTATGCTTTTCATTAAACGATCTCAAAATTTAGCAGTTTGTATACTTCTTTTTATTATGAAAGCGATTTCTACATATTTTCATTACATTCATTATTTTTTCATGATCTTTGAAATTTAGTATGTTAATTTTTAATATTTATTAATCTTTTACACTCATCTTTATGGGCAGAGTGATGTTTTTTATTCTTTATGGATAGCATTTTAATTTTATATTTATTTTTTAATACTTGAAAATTATTGAACGAGTAATCTCTATGATGTAAAGAATAGATTTATTTACTGTTAATGGTACATATTTTGTTTCAATATCTATTTGTATGATTCTATTTAATTTAAGTTTTAGTTTACAGATAATTATTCTTTTGTATATTTTTATACACCAGTATATTTATACATATTATAGTTTCGTCCCTTAAATTTTTACTGTTTAATTTTGTTTTCCTTTTTTCTGTTTCATTCTTATATATATATATATATATATATATATATATTCTACAAGATGTAACAAATTTATTAAATGTAAATAGATACGTATTTCATTTAATGTTTATTTGTATGATTGTACTTAATTTGCTATTTAATTTTATTTATATTCAAATATTCACCAGTTTTAATTAAATTATACACCGTAGTTTTCTATATATAGAGTTTTATTTTGTAGTTTAATATTATTGTTTCTTCTTTCAGATTTTATTTTTATTTTTATTTTTATTTTGGATTTGGTTTTCCTACAAAAAGAAATATATTTAGTTAGTGTTAATAGACACATATTTCGTTAATATTTTACCCTTTTGTATCTTTTTATACACCAAGTATTTTTATAAACTATAATTTCATTCATAAAATTTTTATTTTATAGTTTAATTTCGTCATTCTTTTTCAGATTTTATTTTCTTCTTTTTTTTTTGTCTACTATTAAGATTTTACAAGATGAAAAGAATCACTAAAATTTTAATTTTATTGTAATTAGTTTCTCGAATGATCTAAATATGATTCTACTAGATTTATGATTATATATTTTAAAATCTTTGCATTCATATATAAAATATATGTATTTTCATGTTTGTTTAATTGAACTTTTTCTGAAAAATGCCACATATAATTGTTTGAATTTTATTTTCTTCTTATGTATATTCTATTTCAATTGAAACTTTTGTACATATATGTTAGATTAATAATAAATACAAATATTAATTCAATTCCTTAATATATCATAAATTTTATTTTCAACTTTTATTTTATGGTTTTATATTAAAGCTTAAAAGATTTATAATATTTTATTTTGTTTTGTAACCTTGATTTATTTATTTTTGTGATTAAAATGATATAATAAAAAATTTTATGTAATATTATGTGTATATATATACATTTATTGCTAGAAATTAACATTATATTTCATAATTGTGACTTCTCTTATCACCAATTCCTAATAACGCATTAAGTAAAGTATTCTTAGTTTATATTTTATTTTCTTGATAAGTAAGATCATTTTAAATGTATTTTTTCTATGGAAGATAAATTATATAATACAAACAATATATTTAAGAATTTTTTTATATTTTTGTACAAGATTTGATATATATAAAATGTGATTTTATATACTTAATAGAATGTCATAATTATTTAAAAGTAATAATCGTACAAATATAAACTTTGGTAAGTATAAATATGTTGTACGTGTCGGAAAATATCAAGTTCAGTAAAAATTGGAAACTATTATGGTGTACCGATTAAAAATTAAAATTCTATTTTATGTAATAAATTTCTTTTACAATACAATATATTATTAAAAAAGTATTTAAATTAAAATAATAATTATACATATAACCGTGCATAGCATGGGTTCTATACGTGGAAAGCTAGTTAGTTAGAAAATAACGGTACGAAAAATTTATATTTCGATAGAAATGAAATACTAAATGATAAATTAGAAATTATACAAATAATATGTAATATTAGATTTAGAAATTAAAATATTTTAATATATAATTGTATGCATTGTAACTCGTTATAGGATTCGGGGATAAGGTAGAGGATTGAACAACTCTTTGTTTGCTGGTAGAGTATCGTTAGATCGAGTAAGTGAATAATTAGTATTATCTATGTATTTTCCCTTTCTTTGTGGTATTACTTTCATATAAATATGTGATTCATGCTGAAGCTGATTTATCTGGAAATGTATGAGTGGTGGTGATTTAATTGGAATGATGATATTGTGTACGTAAAATAAGAAATACATTAAAGAATTATATTTGTTGGATGATGTGTTATTGGTGTTTGTAAATAGAAATATATCTATATGGTTTTACGTCAATAGCTGTTTACAAGGATGGTGATATGTGGAATTGAGGGAGTGGTGAAAATTGAATATAATATGATGTGAATACCTCTTGATGTTGTTGAATAGCCTATGTGGCAAATGATGAGAAAAAAGCTATGATGCAATATAAAAAGAGCGGTAAGGCGATATAAAAGAGTTGTGATGCGATATGAAAAGAGCTATGAAGCGAATTGAAAGAGTTATGATGCGAAATGAGATTGATGAGCCGGTTGTCAAGGGGATTCACGTATGTAATGAAAGGTGAGTTGGGAGTTGGCTATATTGTGTAGTAAATTTCATTATATTATATACATGTTGTTTATTTGCCTTGTCTGGACTATATTTGACGTACATGTATAGATAATGCTAGTTATTTGCTTATTGAGTTGCATGCTCATCCCTCTGCTAACATTTTTCAGGAGTAGATCTTGAGATGTCAGCCTATCGAGGGTTAGATCCAAACCCCACGTTCAGTCAGGTCGGGCCAGTATCCGGTTTTCTCCTAACTTGTTAGCTGAAATTTAATTCACATTTTGAGATGTACAAAGGAGAATAAAAAATGTGAAATGTGAACTACTAAAATGGTTTTACTTTGTGATGTTTGATATGTACACATATGTAGTGATGTGAGTTGTGGTTGTGTTGGTTGTGACGTAGGGATTACGTATGTATAACAATTATGTGCATATTTGTACATGTAAACATGGTTTACTTTAAGTATGATAATCAGGGGGAAATAGCCGTAGTATTGGTAGCGGATGCTACACTGATAATGCACATGAAGGACCATTGATTTATATTGGCAGTGAACAGAGGCGAAAAAACTATTACAAGTTGATTTTATCTGTTTCTTATAACATATATATCTTACTTTAATTTCAATATCAGATTACTATGGGGCGTTAATTTCACTTTTATTGGTGTTTCAATGATTGTGCATTAATTGTACTTATTCTTTCCGTTAGTTTCTCTTGAAATCCTCTTTGTTTTAATTATTGTGGTTTATAATCGTTGAAAAATCGTACATGCATAATTCATATAAAAGAGGTGGGAGAAATGGTACTGATAGTTGATTAGACTAGAAAATATTTTGAGCAGTTACTAAGCACTTTCCTTTTTCACACTCCCTATTAGTTTCCTGATGAAGAGTTGTTAATTTTTTAGTTAAATTATTGAGATTAGTATGCAGGTATTTTATTATGAAGAATTGATGATCTGTTATGGGTTATGGCTTCTTGAAAATTATTGAAAAGGTTGTTCCAAATAATGAGTTCTTTAAACTTAAAAACTCTTTTTCTTACGTAGTTGAAGTTTTTAATTATATATTATTATGATTATTATTATTTGTGGATCCTTATGTTATTTCTTTCTTTTTTATTGGAATCTGGTTTTCTTTGGGATCTCTTGCAGAATTACTAATGATACTTCCTTAATGTTGCTTCTACAATCTGTTTATTAATTGTTGAGCTTAATGTTCTTCTTTCTACATTGATTCCACTTTTTTGTACGATAACATGTTATTATTCTATTTTGCACCAATAAAATAATACAAAAGTTTGATTTATTTCTATATATTGGTGTTTTTTATCAAACCTCGCATACGAGCAGAATACTAAAAATTATATGCAATATATTTGGTAAGGAGATGTCATCCCAAATTATTCATGAGGGTGAAACTATTTCGATTCAATTTTGTATTTATTTATTTGTGTAGAGAATGTTAAGAGAAAAAAATAGAAGCTTGTGAGGAAAAAGAAACGTGAAGTAGTGGATGGAGACAATTAAATAAGTTGCAACTGTGTGTTACCAAAATTAATTAAAATTACAATTGTGCCTATCTGTTTTTTTTTTTTTTTCAAGAAATGGAATAAATGAAAGAATACAACAAAAGGATTTATTTCAGGGATAATTAGACTTCTCCCTGAGGTTTGGTGTAATTACACGTAGACCCCCTATAATTTGAAAAATTACATCTAGCGGAGTATATGTGGTAGACGCAATCATTAGCTCATCTTACTTCTAGCAGAACGACCCAAATAATCCCAAGTCATATGCTTTTTTTGTAAAACTTTTTTGAACAATTAATTGTCTATTGACATCTATCAATCTATTTTATTTATAAAAGAAAACCTATCTATCATACAAATTTTTTATACCTCTATTTTATCTTTTAATTCATTTACTCCTTTAAAAAAATTGATCATAATGATAATTTCAAGATTTTTAATAATTTCATAATAATTTTGTTTTCTTTCCTTGACCCATTACTTTATACTTTCCTCTCACCTTCTCTATGTATTTTTTTTTACTCACAAACTTTTATATTTTTAATAAATTCATAATTACAGTTTATTTTTTGGTCTCGCGCCTTACCCTGCATTTATTTCTTTTCACAAACTTCTTACTCCTCACCTTATAATACATTTATATCTTTTCGTATGTTTTTTTATTAATCTCATACTATGATTTTTTTTATATGCTCGTTGAGACCGCATGCGACAACTACTAGTACATTTATAAAGAAAAGTGTAAAAATCTTCAATCTATCATCTTATTATTATTTTTTTTTTTAATAATCATTCAGCACTCAAAGTAAATAACAAAAGTATACCCTTTCACCTTAGGAAAATGAAAACTTGATATATCAAGCTGTTTATAAATGTAAATATTATTCATAAACTTTGTTAAATAAAGGGAAACAAGTCAACAGTTATTTAAATAATACTAAAAAAAATTATTATTCTATTATACCGGTATAAAATAAAGTGCTGCACATATACTAATTCAAATACAAAAATTTAAATGGAATTTATTAGTTTTTAATTAAAAAATTATAAACTCCTAGTATTTGCCCTGCGTGGAGTACGTCTGTTTAATCAATAAATTCATATTTGCTTTTTTTTTTTTTTTTTTTTTTTGTACAAACAAAATTATAGTTTTCTATCAATTTTTGTGGCCAAAATCGCTTTAGGAAATTCAAACATCTAATATTAAACATCAATGTTAAGATTTCCAAAACTTTTTAGGATTTCAGAAATCTAGAAATTTATTCATTTCTCTAGGGCTTTGCTCCAACCAAATTATAAATAATCTTTTAGTTCTAAAGAAATACTCCAAAAGATTTCTCGAAAAAAAAAAAAGGGAAAATCACAATCCCAAATGGCAAAGTTGTTGGCATCAATTTTACTTCTTATTTTTTATTTTACTCTTTTCACAGGTACGAAATTACTTCACTATTTATATTATAATCAATCACTTTAAATATATAATGATTTGAGCCAGAAGAAGGGATGATGTTTATGTTATTCTGTTTCGATTTATGGATTTGAAGTTTAGATTTGTAAATTTTTTCTAAATTTGAATTTATGGATTTTATATCTCTAGTGATAATTATTTCTTTTTATTTCGATGATTAGAAATTCAAATGATTTTAAAATTTTCAAACTCTAGCTAAATTTAAATTATCTTTTTGTAACCATTAATTGATTTTGAATTCTTTTAATATGGAGTCATGTGAAATCATTTCTTCAAATGCTTCTCTCAAATCCAAATTCAAATATATCAAATGTAACATAAGGCTACATTTCGATTTAGAGGAAGGATTTGGAGAAAAAATTTCAAATGACTTTATATTGTAAGAATTCAAAATCCATCACTATTTAACAAAATACGATGTTGATTCGGAGTGGAATGATTTGAAACCCTTTAAACATAAAATATTCCACACAAACTCAAGTGATTTGTTACTAGGGATTCGAGATCCATGATGTCAAATCCACTACTCTAATTGTAGCCTAATTTTTTTTGGATAATTTCATATGTAGATAAGGGATATACATTTACATTCTGAAGTTTGTGGTCTACTTTTATCAACTATCACTATCTTTTGTGTAATTACGTAAATGATCTCTGACAGTCAAAAAGTAGAGGTATTTAATTTGTGTAATTATGTTGACATTTCTTAAGGTATAACGGTAATTTTTCAAACAGTGGTGATCTGTATAAATGATGTTGACATTCTTTTATGGGTGGATGTGTAATTTTTTAAAATACAAGGGTGGTTCGTATAAATAGACCCTATGTAAATGTAATCATCCCCTTATATAAACATCAAATCCTTCAACTTCATCATAAACGTTAAATATTAATTGATTTCAAATTTTCCGAATTAATTTTTCCAAATCCAAAATTTTCATTGTGAGTTAATTGTTTCTTGAACAATTAATTCTCAGGGTCTCATCTTGCGACTGGGAGGAAGAAAATACCGATATTTGAAGATGTATGTGAACTGGACGTGGAGTACATTTGGGGCCTGAAGTACTGATTATCGAAGCAGACTGCACACCTCGTCAACCTCAGCCTCAACCTGCAGCACTCAACAAGATTAACCTCTGCACTTGCTATTATATATGCCCTAATTATACCCACCCTGTTCCACCCCCTTCAATCCATCCTCTCTAATTGGTGATTAAATGATATGAATAAATGAATGAATAAATGAATAAAAAGAATTTTGGATATTTTATGTTCTGGATGATCGATACATATGATTGTTTTACGAGAAATGATAGATTGAGCAAGCCCCTGTTCAGTTTTGTGATTGAGCAGTTCAAACATATGCTTTTTTTGCAGACAGAGTTTCTTACATTCATATGAGCCGTTTAGACAACTCCTGCTATACAAACAACATCCTACGTACCTTGTAGGATTTGAATTACATGACCTCTAGAATTATGGGCCTCACCTTTATCAATTGAGCAAAACTTCATTCGCCACTTTTTTATATTAAATTCAGTCCAAATTGAATAAAGCTGCAATTTGTAACTGTTAATGTCAGTGCAGTTATATTTTATGCAATTATTTATTTTCAATGCCCATTCTAAATATTCTTGTAGTATATGAAATTGTGAATCCAAATATTACAATTACATTCTCTCTAGAAATCAAATTGAAAATTGTTTTTTTATATTTAATTATCTCATAATTAATTATGGAACTGTGCGAAGTAAAATAAGGTGACTGTAATTTTTGTTGTAGATAGTAGAAATGAGGTAACAATTATTTTTACATAGAGCTGATGACTACCTATGTTGTCGATATCTGGATGTGGTTAAGCCTATGCGAATTTCTCGTGTTGGTAATTGGGGTTATTCTTAGTTGATATGAATTGAGCTACAAATGGATTCGTTTCAACACTAAAATATTGTTATATATAGTATTAAAAAAGAAAACTTAGTACTAATTTTTGAATATTTAAATTTATTTTTTATTTAATTTTTTTCTTTGAAAAACTTTGATCAGGTCAGTAATTTTAATTTTTTTATTTAATAATTTTTTTCTCTTTTAACTATCCACTACTCCACATATTCGTATATTATAATTTGTTCTTTTTATGAATTTCTTTATTTTTATCATCTCACATCAAGATTCTTTTTATATTCTCGCGGGAATCGAGTGCGACGATAATTAATAGAATAAAAAAATCAATAAATTGGAATAGTTACTGCCCTTGTATGCTTATATATTGTGGAAAGACCGTCTCCAACATTGATAGTTAATAGAAATACTTAGGGATGGAAGTATTAGGACTCTATTGGCATGAGAAGTACATTGTCCACCTATTTTAATCATAAAGACTAAATTTACGTATGTTGTGATATATCAAGTAGGAAGATGATCAGAAATTTACACACATTAGGACTACCACCACCAAACCACCACAAATTAAGCCTTCCCACCGCCGGCATCTGCAATCCCGCCACCAGCACCGCCGCGGGCCGCACCCGCGCCGCCGCCGACTGAACGACCCACGATCGTGGACTGGTATCGTTGGACTCATCTCGTTCTTGCGAATCTTTTAAGACCACATTCAGCCATTTTGATCAAGCCGTTGCTGAGATCGACCGCTCCCCGCATCAACGCCGCCGACGCACTTCGAACGGCCATATCTCAGCCATTCGCCGGCTCTCTCTGGACCAGAACGGCTGAACTCGCCTCACGATGGTGGACCAGCCCCTCCGATCAGAAGTTGCCATTGGAGCTTCGACGGTCACTGATTTGGCGGCAGGCGAGACAACCGAGTTTCTTCACCGAGTCAACTCGGCTGAGTTGACTCAGCCACTCCATGCTGTGCAGGAACAGTCCGAGAAACAGATTCCAGTGCCAAATTCGCTAAAAAAATCTTTTGCTGAAGCCGTTTCCAGGTTGGCAGGAAATCGAAGCCTTCATCAACTTCCTTCTGATCTCAGAAAATATTTCTTGGCTGATCATGCACCCCAACCATTCGGTGTCAAGTCCGTCAATCATGGCCGTCCCACTCTCTCATTTGCAGATGCTGAGACAGAGGAACTTGCGGCGCCGTATCGATTTTCTCTTATCGAAAAATTCTCCCATAGAGCACCCCCATACAGTCAGATGCATCAGCTTATTGCCAGACTGGGCATCCAAGGCGTGTTTACAGTGAGCATGATCAACGTAAAGCACACCCTGATCTCTCTCTCCAGCGAATCAGATTACTACCGCCTTTGGTTACGACGCATTTGGTTCCTTCAAGGCTTCCCAATGAGAATTTTCAAATGGACGCCTACATTAACTCCGACGCAAGAATCATCTGTCGTTCCTATATGGGTTTGATTTCCTGAACTACCTGCTCATTTATTTCGTAAGGAAGCTCTCTTTTCTGTTGCTAGCATGGTTGGCTCACCTTTAAAATTGATGCTTTAACTCTTAACAAGTCTAAATTATCACAAGCTAGAGTATGTGTTGAAATATACCTGTTAAAACCCATCATTAAGGAATTTGATCTGCACATTAATGGTGTTACCATAATACAGAAAGTTATTTTTGAGCAATTCCCTGAATACTGCTCTTTATGCAAGCATGTGGGACATAAGGACTCTGATTGTTTTTCCAAAGTTAATGCCCCTAAACCCCCACCCCGTAATAAGATCATTCCTAGGCTCCAACGATTTGCAGGAACTGAGATGAAACAAGCCCGTGACAAAGGACAAAAGGTGACTGAGTCAGTTGGTCGCCCCGTTGCAAGCCAGAACTCTGAAAGAAGCAAAGCAGAAGCGGAATACTCAAAAGATAACCATCCAGAAAAGAGAGACAAAGGTCAACAGGTGAATGGCAATCAAGTGGAACAGATTCAGAGCCATGGAAAACAGAGGAATTTAGAGATAGACAACACAGGAACTACAACAAGATTATCTCCAAATTCTGAAACTGATCAGGGAGCTGCCATACTGGAAAGCACCTCATATACCACCTTGAAGGCCCAAGGAGAAAACTATAGAAACAACATGGACAGCTTCACCCTTGACGATCCCCTAATGGCAGAATTATTAGACAGGGATTGGGAGGCTGAAAAGAACATTGACTCTAACTCTAAAACAACATTTCACAATAAGGAAGGTAATCTTGGAGGCTTAGATCATGAATTAAGATCCACAAGCAAGTTGAAAACTACAGGAAAAAGCGAGCAGAAGGAGTCCAAAAAGTGTTGACAAGGACAGCAAGTCAACAACAGCAACAGGAACCAGAATCCTGTTAAGAGGAAATGTAGCAACCGAAGACAAAGAAACAAGCTTCTTCGGAGATGGATATCATCGAGATTCAAGCCACCCTGGAAGCTAGTGAAATTGAGGCTCGGGACATCTAAGAAAGTAGTGACAAAGAGGAGGCAGTCACTCCAATCTTCAACAGATTTCAAAGCCTGGAAGGCAGTGACTCACTTTTGGAGCTTGACCCTGAGCTCCAGGTTATACCTAATTCTACAGACTCAACACCCGGCGATTACATTCATGATCAAGGTTTAGATTCTGGAATCCTTCCACAACCACAGGCACAAGTAGGAGAACATGAGATCAATCAAAATGTCAACGTCAAATCGTTGGAAACCCAACCTTCAGGAACACATTTTGGAAGACTCAATTATTTCCAACAGATTAAAGAGAAACAATTCCATGGAAGATAACTCGATTAAAACAGGCAAAGCTGCAGGCAAAGGAAAAAAGAACAAAGGTAACAGTGCTACTAGGACCCTTCCTAAAAGGCACATAAGGTCTGCTTCCGCTTCATCTTCCTCTCTACAGTTTTAAATGATCAAAATTATGATTTGGAATGTTAGAGGGATTGGTAAGATTGATAAACAGAAAATTCTTTTTGATATGCTTTTAACTCATAGACCTCATATTTTGGTTTTGTTGGAACCTTTTATTCAAGTGGAAGATGCTTCTTTCATTCAGATGTTTGGCTTTCATCTGTTTTCTCTAATATTTCTAACAAAATCTGGTATCTTGCTCAGTTTGGTTTTGATGTTCAGGTGGTACAAGACTCTAATCAATTCCTTCATGTGAAAATTTGTTCTATACTTCTTCAAAAGGATATTTTTTGTACTTTTGTATATGCTAAATGTTACAGGAATCCAAGGAGAGCCTTATGGGAGGAGCTCAAAAGGTTGTCCCTCGATAAAGTTCCTTGGATTGTTGGAGGAGACTTCAACACCATGCTACACACACATGAAAATCGAGGAGGCACTATCAGTAGCTTAGGCTCTATTGAGGACTTTAATGACATGGTCTTAGATAGTGGATTAACTGATGCAGGATTTGAAGGGGAACCCTTCACATGGTCTAACAAAAGGGTATGGAGGCGCTTGGATAGAGCCTTATATTCTCAAGAATGGGCGGAATTATTCAACTCCACCAGAGTTTCACATCTCCCCAGAAGATTGTCAGATCACCACCCACTATTAATTTCTACCACTAGAACAGAGGACAAAGTTCCTTCCTCGTTCAGATTTCAACATATGTGGATTATGCACCCCAACTTCCAAGATATGATTAAACAATCCTAGGGCGCCCCCATCCACGGATAAAGTATGTATAGGCTGCAACAGAAGCTATATAGGCTGAAGGATCACTTGAAGCAGTGGAACAGGGATATATTTGGCAATGTCTTCTCTCTAGTAGACCAAGCCAAGGCCGCTGCCAATGAAGCTGAAAAGCAGTTTGATAGGCTTCCATCCGAAGCTAATTTGATTAACCTCAACAGACAAAATGCTGCTTTGGTCCACGTTCTTAACCTTGAGTCTGAATTTTGGAGGCAGAAAAGCAACTGCAAATGGCTTGAAGCGGGAGAAAGGAACACCAAATTCTTTCATTCCTTGGTTAAGAAGAAAAGGTTGAAGTCCAGAATATCCATAGTGATGGATAATCATAGGAAATAACTGACTCTGCTCAAATTAAGGAATCGGGTTCTAAGTAGTCTTATGTGATACCTCTGCCACCTCACTACCTCATGATTTTCCCTTCCAATTTTCCCCAAGTCCAACAAGATGTCGTCCTCAATCTTTGTCAACACCCTCTCAAGAAGATATTAAGAAGTGGTCTTTTTTTTTAAGCTGGGCCTAATGGATTCTCTTCAGCATTCTTTCAAGCTTGTTGGGATACTATTGCAGAGGATGTCATTGCAGCTGTCACGGATTTCTTTAGGGGCACTCCTATGCCTAGAAGCTTCACTACTACATCTATCATCCTCATCCCTAAGTTTAGGGGCACTCCAATCTTGGTCCAAGTTCAGACCCATCTCCCTCTGCAATGTTACTAATAAGATCTTGTCCAAGCTTCTTTACAATAAAATCTCCGAGCACTACTTGATCTCATTTCCCCATCTCAGAGTGGTTTTGTGCCTGGCAGGCTCATTGCTGACAATATCTTTCTCGCCCAAGAAATGACACACCATCTTGACATGAGACATAGCAAAGGGAATCTCATCTTGAAATTGGATATGTCCGAGGCTTATGACAGGGTCAAGTGGAAATTTCTCTATACAATTCTCGAGAAGATGGGGTTCCCCGCCAGATTTATTGCTCTCATCAAACATGCTATTGAATATTGTTGGTTTACCATTCTGGTTAATGGAGAATCATCTGGTTTCTTCAAATCCTCACAAGGTCTCAGACAAGGTGACCCTATATCACCTGCATTATTCATCTTTGCCTTAGTGGCTCTATCTAGAGGACTTAACCACCTTTTTGCACAGAATCCTGATATGCTCTATCAAACGGACTGCAAAACTAGAGTGACTCATCTAGCCTATGCAGATGATATCTTATTTTCACCAGATGTGAGGAGCAATCTCTGAACAACTTGATGCAATTCCTGGATCTCTATGAGAATCAATCTGGATAAGAAATTAATCACTCCAAGAGTTTCTTTACCCCTGGTAAGAAGGCTAACCTCATTGCCCACAAAATCAAATCCATTACGAGCTTCAACCTCAAGTGTCTTCCTATCACATACCTTGGAGCTCCACTGCATAAGGGTAATAAGAAGAAAATTCTATTTGAACCCCTTATTGATAAAATCAAAAACAGGATCAGTGGATGGGAGCATAGACGCCTTTCACAAGGGGGTAGGCTTCAACTCATCAAAAGTGTTCTATCTTCCATGCCTATTTACCTTTTAAAGTATTGAGTCCTCCAGTTGGTACCCTGCAGAAAATAGAACAACTTTTTGCCAAATTCTTTAGGGGATCCACTACTGACCATAAGAAAATCCATTGGACTAAATGGGCATACATCTGCTATCCTTGTGAAGAGGGGGGATTGGTTATCAGAAACATTAGGGATACTGTCATAGCTTTCTCCCATAAACTCTGGTGGCGGCTAAGACAAAACAACTCTTTATGGGCTAGCTTTACTATCAGTAAGTATTGCAAAAAGTCCCACCTGCCTTTGCTAAAGCTAAACAGAAGGACTCTAACATTTGGAGAAGAATATGTAGCATCAAATCTGTCTCTCAGGAAAACACTTTTTGGAGCCTTGGAGCTGGCAATGTCTCTTTCTGGTATGATTGTTGGCTCCCTACAGGCACCCTCCATTCCCTCTCACACCCCAACAGAGCCTCTAATGCCCTAGTCAAAAGCTACTGGACCAACTACTCATGGGATATCGACAAACTAAAAGAAGTTGTCCCTCAGCATATCATGGAGCTTATTTTGGAGATCCCATCATCAATCTACAGCATCAAGATGTCATGCACTGGAAACTATCTCCCCACGGTTCCTTTTCTACGAAATCAGCTTGGGAGATTACTAGAGATCACAAACCTCCTCTGGCCATCTTCAAAAATTTGTGGTCCCCCCTTGTTAGACCTACCATTTCAATCTTCATTTGGAAAGCCCTCTACAACTAGATACCGGTTGACAGCAGACTCAAACAAAAGGGCATTCTTCTGGCTTCTAGATGTGTTTGTTGTTTGAGGGATGAGGAAACTATCCCTCACCTCTTTCTTCATAACAACGTTTCTCTTGAAGTCTGGAGTTTCTTTGCCTCTAAGTTTCAACTCAATATTCCAGTTATGGATAATTTTTCCATGATCCTTCAAGCCTAGAAAAACAACATTTCTAATCAGCCACACATCAGAGATATTCTCCCCCTGCTGATCATGTGGAACATTTGGATTTGCAGGAATGCTGCCATATTCGAGGGGGCTCCCTTCAAAGCGATTCGTATTATCTCACGAACCCTCAGTTACTTTCATCTCCTGGGTAAAGCCAATTTCATAAGGGCTAGTCATTGGAAAGGAGACAGACCTGTTGCATCTCTCCTTAAAATTCCTCTCCCCCCAGACAAGATATCATCCAGAATCGCTATTGTTAAGTAGATTAAACCAGATAGGGGATGGTTCAAATTGAACACGGATGGTGCCTCAAAAGGAAATCCAGGTGTTGCAGGGGCAGGTGGTATCATCAGAAATCATCTTGGTCAGACTGTCCTTGCATTTCAGGAACATCTTGGTCTCACCTCTAACACAACAGTAGAGTTGAAAGCCATCTATAGAGGTGTTAAATTGTGCATTGACAGTAACATTAGGAAAATCTGGGTGGAAACAGATGCCAACGTTGCCCTCAAACTCATCTCATCTTCCTCCCAAGGGCCTTGGCACCTTTTAAAATTTGCTGCAATAAATTAGAAATCTTCTATCCCTGACTGAATTCAAGATATCACACATCTTTAGAGTGGGTAACCAAGTGGCCAATTATTTTGCTAACCAAGCATGTGTCAATCAACATCTTACCATCCTATCTCCCGATAACATCACAGGTATTCCTAAAGGTTTGATTAGACTCGACGCTTGCTCCTTCCCTGCTATTAGAATCAGAAGTATTAGTACCTCTAATTTTAGTTAATTTATGAAATTAGAGTACTTCATTACTGACTGATTTTTGGTTGATACTTGTTGTCTTGTCTAAGCCTTTTATGTGCTGATTATGTGATTTTACTGCTTTGATGTTATTTATCTTTTATGGGTGATGTGGTAGGAAATGTTTTCCCCTTTTTTGTTTGGATACCTCCTGGTCTTGTCACTTCATGCTATGCTAGTGCGGTTGTAGCCAACAATTATTTTGCAGGTGTTATGAACGCCTTTTACAGGTGGTGTGCGATTAATGATGTGGTGGGATACCAAGAACTTTTTGACTCGCCACAAATTTTATGTTCCACCTATTGTGTTGTTTTCCATAAGGGAGTTGTATCATTGGTTACACTTTTGACTATATTGTAAGAGAGTAGTACTCCTTGTTTATGGTTTTCCTAGAAATCCTAGGGAGGTAGCTCTCCCCGTTGTAACTATTTGAATATTTTATATAGAAGGATTGGGGACTTCGAAAAGCTCTCCCCACCTCTAGGTGGTTAAAAAAAATAAAAAAAAAGTAGGAAGATGATCAACTAATACTCGTCTAAGGTATCAAATACCAAGATTCTAAGGCCGGCACACCTTGTTAGTATCCACTACTTGTATGTATATACCTAAATGTTCTGCATAGAATGAATAGACCTTCAAGACCAAATTAATGTCTTAGAATTCATGGATCAAATTCTTTTAATGTGGGAATAGTAGGGTTGGCAATTTCAACCCGGACCCGAAAAATTCGCCACGGGTCCGTCCCGCATGGGGTGGATCTGGGACGTTATTGTCTGGGTTTGGGGCGGGTCCGGGGCAGGTTTTAGTAGCCCCGACAGGGTCCGGGGCGGGGTATGGGTCCTACCCCAACCCCGCCTCGACCCCACCCCGACCCCGCCCCATTGGACCTGCCGCCGCCCCACCCCGGACCCGTTCTTTTTTTATTAAATATTATTAATATATAATATATTATAAATTAAAATTTTAATAGTATTATATATATATATATATATGAATCCTAAATAATTTTTGCATGTATCCAACTGTTTATACAAAAATAAAAAAATTAGTTGATAAAAAATTTAATAATTAACATGAACGTGTTTTTTGTCTTATCCAATTTATTTTAGATTGAAAATTATATTAAAGTATTTAAATCTAAACTCATATTATTTATTAAAAAAATATAATTTAATGTATCCTTTGTTTATCCAATTCATTTTAAAGTTTGTAACTATATTAAGGTATTAAAATATTTGTACATATGTTTGTATAGTTATTAATATTAATTAAAAAATAAATATAAGTTATTTTTTTAAGAGTTGTTGATCTCATTATATACAAATAAATAATAAATAATATTTTAATTTTTTGTTATAAATATAAACTACTAATTAGTTTAGTAGTAATATATTTAGTAAAATATACCAAAAAGTAGAATAAAAATTCATACCGAATAATAAAATAAAAATAATATATTTGCACGGAATCATGAAAAATTTTAATTTCTTGTGTTTAAGAAATGGAAAAAAGAGTGCAAAAAATCCTATAATTGCCGTGTCGGGTCAAGGTCGGGTCGGGTCGTAATGGGGCGGGTTGGCGGGTTGGGTTGGTGGGGCGAAGCGGGGCGGGACTGGGTTTTTAACGCGGCGGGCAGGGCTGGGGCGGGTTATGGGGCTTGCCTAAACTTAATGGGGCGGGTCTCGGGTCTGGGTGGACCCGTACCAGACCCGCCCGATTGCCATCACTAGCGAATAGTGTAATATTCCATACCTATTATACTAATATTATGTGTCATTTTTAACTAGTTAATTTATTATCACCCATGTGATTTGATGTACATGAAAATAAATTAGCACAAAGGAGCCCAAGCGGCCCAAAAAAATAAAAGAAAGAAATCGAAGGCCCATGGTATCGACCGGGTGGCCCAGCACATCCGACGCCCATAACAATCCTAGGAGGTCAAGGATGACTCAATCCACGGTCTAATTAAGCAGGCCCAGACATGCCAAGAAGCTCCGAAAAAGAAAAAGAGACCTGGGACATCCCCGGACTCTAGGCCTAGGACATCTCCCAGACTCGAGGCCTAGGATGTCCCCCGACTCGGACCGTGATTAAGGCCCACCAAAATATTCGGCCGAAAGGCCCACACACGTAGCAGCCCACTCTCCTACGTGGCACCTCATCAATCCATGTGTCGGCAGCTACCTCGGACCACGTCAGCCCTAAAATGACGAAACAGGTAAGAAATGACTCCCTGGAGGCTAGGACTTCTTGGACTGAATCAAAGACTCCTACTCCTAGATATGGATAAGGATGATTTATCCCTTATCCCAACTATCCCAACGAACTTCCCTAAGAATCTGGGAAGGTATAGACCCCCAGCAGAGGAGGGCTCTCCCTCTATAAATACAGCCTTGGTCCTCCAGGCCAAGAACAAGATATAACACTTTTCTCACACACCTGGGTACTCTGAAAATGACACCCTTCACACATCTCTCACTCTCTAAACTATATCTTAAACTCTTTTTAAGCATATTATCAAGTGCTCTTACACTTTTCACCAATCTTATTCACTATATCACGATTTTGCATCACATTCACTTACTTTTTCACTTTAATTCATCTCAAATCCATACTAACTTGGGTGTCGGAGTGCTAATTCCTCTTTTGCAAGTTCCTCCTTCAAGATTTGCATTCACTTCGGCCCAAACTTTGAACAATTGTCCAAATTCATTGAACGTGTACATTTTTTGCACGCATCATGATTATTTTATTCACCTATTTTTTTGTTTTTAAGGTTTATTTAAGAAAAGCTTATTTGTGCTTATTTATAATAAAGGAGAAATAATATGAAACTTAATTAAATAATTTTTTAGATTTAGAAACTCTCATGTCTACAAGGAAATAAATTATATGGTATGATCCAAATATATTAAAATTTTAAGGGATTAAAATAAACATTTTGAGATCAAATTTGATGATCTTAAAAATTGGGGGTCAAAATCATAAGTTTTGTAAACAAAGTAGAAAGCAAATGACAAGGTGGTAGTTGTGGGGCACGTGTCCCCTTAGACACCATAGTGCAAGAGACTAATCACAAACCACACTCCCTATACCCTAAATTTCACTTTAACAGATTAATCTTGTTATGATACATTATTTGTTAATGTATAAAGAATGCCTATCGATTAAATTAAATTGTTTATTTGTTACTTTATCTAATTTTCTCTAATTAATATATATATATATATATATATATATATATATATATAACTCAAATTAAAATCTATAAAACAACACTTGAATGCTTTTTAGCAATTGTCGTCTTAAGCTTATCATTTCAGACTAGTAATCTGCTAAAAACATGCCAGAATTGAAGGAATGAGCTGGAAAATTGAAAAGGTAGTAAAAAAAGGTTCTTCATGATTATCTCGTTAATAATTAAAAAGCTACAAACTATTCATTTTACATGAATTGACCGTTAATTAATTAATTCACTAAATAATATTGATATGTATATATACAAAACGGCCCAACTAAAAGAAGACGGCCCAAGTAAAGAGCCTAGCCCAACAAGCATAAATGAATTAAGCCCAGGAATGCACCAGGCCAGATTACCATTCCAGCCCAGATACCACATGACCGGCCCGGATGTCGCACAACCAGCCCAACCAGATTAGGGCAATGTTGTCTCAGCATAAGAGTCGTAGGCCAACCAGACTCCTAATCAACTCAAACTCCCACTCTGCCTAACAAACTTTGTTGTTGAATGCCTAAGATCTTGAGAGAGTTTTTTGGAGAGGGAGAGAGAGAATTTTCGTGGGTGGAAGTTCAGCTGTTAGGGTTGGGGTTAGAATTTTTTTAGAGCATATATATGACCTAGTCATAGTATAGCAAGGAGTCATGACCTAGCAAGACTCCTATACCAAAAAACACCTCTAAGCCACCTTATGACCAAGTTTGGTGCACCCTAGGCACCAAACTCGATCACACACACTCCAAGGAGGGGTTTGGGTCCTCCTAAAGATAGTCGTGGTCTAACTAAGGCCTTGGGCTTGTATTTTAATGGACCGAATTTGATTAAATAAATTTAAACCAAGCCCATGTCAAATGGACTTTTATTAACCCCAGTTTAATTTATAAGTCCAATATTAAAATCCCTTAATTCAATTAAGAGATCCAGACTCCGTTTAACTCTCCATTAATTTATGAATCCAATTCATAAATTGTACCAAACCCAATAAAATTAATCTAATTAATTTTAATGGCCAATTAAGAATCCCAATTAATCCAATTAATTGAATTTCAAGTTATCCATCCAATGGATTGATCTAAATAAATGATCCAATCATTTATCCTCTCCAAGAATTAATTTAATTCAATTAAATTAATCAGGCTCTTCTGGAGTTAATTCCAAATTAATTCCATCCCAATATAGTGGTAGGGTGTGACTCTTCAGGTTTACCTTCAGCTAGACTTGGGCTTGTTCCCAATACAATTAATTAAATCTAATTTAATTTTTTTTTCTGATTATCCCATAAGCAAAAATAGCTCATTACCATGGGTGGCTGTCTAACAACAGTCTATGGCACTAGAAACTAAGTAAATATAGATGAACGTTTAGGCAACCAAATTCATACAGATAAGGTCATTCCATCAACCGTCTCCCGGCCTTAGTCTAGGGCATGGAATTGGGCATCGGTTCCTATCCTGGAGTAGGCATCTATACTTAATAACTCGAGATTACCCATCTGCCCTACTGAATTACCACGTGGAAATCTATCCCTTATTCAGTCATTGTGGCCACAGATTTTTAGGGACATGTATCTCAGAGCGTATGGGAGATCTCATTGTCACGATATTGACAGGGGACAAATTCTTTCTTGGAACACAACATCCTCACTACACATTCTGACTGCACTAGATAAGGCTTATAACATCCGTATCTTTAGACACAGATATTGTTCGCCAAATCTAAGCTACAGCCATCATGTGCATGTGACTACCATGGTTCCTCAAGTCCTAGGACTAATCTCGTACTATCAGAGCCGGGAATTCCAATCACACCGACCAAGCCTTAGGAGGCTTCCATATGATGATTCCCGCGAGTAAATTCAATCCGTCGACTATCTTGCTAACTAACCCACTAAAACTGCATGGACGACCTACGTCTCCTACCGATGAAACATGGCTGCAGTACGTAGTGCAAGTCTCGATGCTCTCTCTCGAGGTCCTTGACTTGGAACGTTCCAGACTAGTCCACAGAGGTTGGTTTTATGGCCGCCATCCAATGCGCAGCCCAACTTCTTAGACTTGTTCATTTGGTCTGTGGGCTTTGTCATGCAGCTAAGTATTAACACAATAAGTAAATACAACAAAGTATCAAACCATAGTATGAATATTACCTTTATTCAAAGACATAAATTTTATATTACATCAAAATTGTCAGAAATAGTTTACAAAAGCCCAATCCAATTGGTTTTCTGGTCACCTATTCTAACACTTGTGGGTTTTAAGCCCTTAAAAAATACGACCCAAATCATTACAGAAATGATATGAACTTTACAACAAAATAAATGTTGCATATTTTATATACAATCTGAATGACAAATACAACAAGAACCTCAACAGCTTTGGCTCAGGAAGCCTCGATCCGGAGGAAGGTCACACGGCCACAGAAAAGGCTGGTACCCACCTACCGGTTGCTTAAGAACACCAATTAGAGACCCACGATGGATTACCCCCACTAAGGGTGTTACCACCACTTAAGAAAACGCACAAAGGGAAGATCTTACATATTTCAAAGAAGGAGATGAGAAAGATAGTTTTCAGTCCAGTGTATCAAAATCGAAAGGTATGAGAACCATTTTATAGAGAAGAAGAGGAAGAAGGTGGGATGAGAAACGGCTAGAATACGGAGATTCCAATGTCATCGAAAAGCTTCAAGGAGAAGAACTCAAGGAGCCGTTTTAGAGAATGTGACAGAGAGAGAAGAAGAAGACAACGGCGTAAAGGGATAGAAGAATGCGGAAAATTAAGTTTGGGGTTAAGGGTTAAAATATTAGTAGAATAGTAGGTCGGATCCCGGGTAGTGTGGTGGATCGGTTTGTCGAGTTTGGCCAACACTAGAGGTGGTCACGAGCCTTCCATAGTAGTGGGTATGGGCCGGTGACTAGGCCAACCTGATTAATAGTCTGTTAGGATAGGTAACCTATAAGCCAATTAGATCGGCATACATGTAATCCAATCCTAGAAACAACTTTTTGAATTTTATGTATATTATTGAGTGATAAGATGAGTATTTCACCATATAATTTGTTGTACTCATCGTGCATGTTTATAATTCTTTTCAACGTCACAACAAAGCCCATAGACCAATTCCACAACCACGCAACAGTTGGATCACGCATTGGATGGAGGTCATGAAATCAACTGCCTATGGTTGGGTCTGAAATTTTCCAAGTCTAGGACCTTGAGAATGAGCATCGAACGTCCTGTGGAGATTTGCATTAAGAGTTGCATTCATTGAATGAGTGTTGTATTTTATTGGCAACGAACGTGGGACGTATATGTGATCTTGATGGGTTGATTGACTAGGTGTCAAATCGACTGAACTGACTCACGGGGATCATCATATAGAAGTCGTGGAGGCTTGGTCGGTGTGACTTGAGTCCCCGACTTTGATAGTACGGGAGTAGTCGTCAGACTTGAGGAACCACGACAATAACGTGCATATGATGACTATATCTTGAATCTGTGCGAGAGGTGATTGTGTCACAGACACAGTCATCATAAGCCTTGTCCAGTGCAGTCAAAGTATGTAGCGAGGACGGTGAGTTTTAAGAAGAGAATCCATCCACTGTCATTGCATGACAGAGGTATCTCCTATGCACTCGAAGATGCGACTACGTTCTAAGAAGTTGTGGCCACAGTGATGAGTCGAGTAGGAAAAAGAGGTTCCAATGTCGAATAATTTGACATAACGCGATCTCAAGTATTGAAGCATAGGCGCCTGGTCCAGGATGGAAACTGACATCAAATTTCATGCTCTAGGCCTAGGCCAGAAGATGGTAGATGGAAGGACCGTTCACATACGGACTCGAGGCCTAAAAGTTCACACGAAAATTCACCTAGTCTCTACTACCATGGACCATTGCTAGACGGTCACCCATGGTGATGGGCTTTTTTTATCAAGGATTGATCAAGAATTATTAATTAAATTAAATTAAATTAATAATAGTGTTAGACACAAGTCCAAGTCTAGCTGAGGGGTGAACCTAAAGAGTCACACACAACATCACCGAGAAGGGATAAAGAATTGATTAGAAATTAATTTCATAAGTAATTGGATTACTTAAAATGAGAGATATCCATTGGATGAATTGACCCTAAATTAATGGGATTAATTTTTGTTGGTCTTGCCTTTATTATTTAATAAGTTGGACTTATTAAATTAATAAAAACTATTTGGGTTCATGCATTTAATTGGATTAAAAGCATGGTGGGCTTAATTAGGTGGATTTCAATTAAATTGGATTTAATTAAAATCAAGTGGGCCTAGTATTTTTATTAGTAAAAATTGGCCATCATCCCTAATTAAGCACACTTGGAATTCTAGGAAAGAAAATAATTGACTAGCACTTTTGACTTTTGGAAAGTGCCTTGTTAGTCATTCTTTATTTGGAATAAATAATATATTACCTTGTGAACACTAAAATGAATCAACACACATTTTAATTGTTCCATGCAATGTATATATATATATATATATATAATATATATATGCAAGGGTTAATTATTTGGAATAATTAACCGTAACATAAAAAGAAAAAAGAAAAATCACCCCTTCCTAGAAGCTCAAGTCGGCCACCCCTCTCTCTTTACACACTTTGTGTTTTTTTCCTTCGTCTTTCTCTTCTAGTAAAGGAGAATCAAGAACTCCCAACTTCCAATGTGGTGTCGACGCGCTTTGAAGGATTTCTACATTGGGGCCTAGCGTAAACAAAAGGGCAACGAACGAATGCTTTAAGGTAAACTTTCATTTTATATTTTTGCACTCTTTGTTCTTTATCTTCTTCACATTAAATGGCTTATTTCGTTAACCATAACGAACGCCCAGGAATTCCAAGGGTACACCCCTTGGATTCATGGTTTTATTGTCGTATTATTTTTAATTATATTTTATTTTATCACCGCTTTCGCTCGTCTATTTTCGGACCTATCCACGAGCTCCTTTCAAGTGGTATCAGAGCCCGATTCGATGTGGGGCTATGGTTATGTGTATAAGCATGCCTATGTGTTTTACATTGCTTTGGAAGCATGTTTAATTATTGTTTATTATTCGTATAATAAGGTGTAGAAATTACATATTTTTATTTGTGATTTTTGGATGACTTGAGTATTTTGAAAATTGGATTTTCTGAAAAAAAAAACTTGTTCTTGTTTTTAGTTTATTGTGTAAATATTAGGAGTGTACGCGGTGCGGGTTGGGGCAATTTAGGTAATTTTTTGGCCCAACCCAATAATTGCGGTTTTAGAAAGCTCTACCCAAGCCCAACCCAACGATCATAAAAACCGCACTTTGCGGTCTAATTGGGTTGGGGCGGTTTTGCGGTCTTTAGTGTATAGAAAACCACTTATACAATTATATTAGTATTTTGTGATAATTTATACTTTTGTTACAATTATTTTGTCAAAATAAATGTATTTTTTTGCAGTACTAATTATAAATATAATATATCAATTATAATGTGTAAAAAATAAACACTTATACATGATTATATGTTTATTTTAAAAGAATACAAATAAATATTAAAATTTACCAATTTTTTTATGAATAGATTGTGAAAAAATTATTATTTCGAATTAAGTATATAAAAAACTAACCATAATAATATATCATATTAAATAAAAATTATTTGAAATAAAATAAGATGATGGAATGATTATAACAAATCGTAATATCATCTATTTCAAGTTCTTGCATTTATCTACAGCATAAAATATGAAAGATTGTCAATAACCAAACTTAATGAATCAATTGATCTCGTTTACATATTTATACATATATATTATATAATACCAACAAAAAATATCATCATTATTATTATCTTGAATATTAGTTTATGCATAATCAAAACTTTTGTATAAACATATGAAGAATTCTAGTATATTATTATTGCTGTCGTTCATCATCATCATCATCATCATCATCTTCTTCTTCTTCATATATTATTATTACTACTTCTACTACTACTATTATCATTATCGCGGTCGAACGCGGTCTATGCGGTTTACGTAAACATAAAACCAAACCCGATTGCAAAAATGCGGTCTTTTTCTAACTAACCCAAGACCAACCCAACCCACCTTTAGCCCGCTAATTGCGGTGCGGTTTGGGTTGGGTCGATCGGTTGGGGCGGTCCGACGGTTTTGTTGAACACCCTAAATATATATAATATATATATATATATATATATATATATATATTATATATATATATATATATATATATATATATATATATATATATATATCCGGCACTTTAGCAGTGCACTGCCAACCGGCAGTTTACGGGATGCGCACAACTGGGCGCGCACGCAGGTGGGCAGTACACGCATGTTGCCGTGCCTGACGGCCGACGACTGGGCCGATTTTGCCGTTTCTTCCAAAAAAGTGGAATTTTCAGTTTTTGCACATTTTCTAAAAATTATCAATTATTACAAATTAATTTTTGATAAATTGGATTTTTTCTGAAATTATAAAGGGGCTTGAATTGACATGTTTTGCCTATGTGTATTGGATGCACGATGTACGATTATCCTATTACATTGCAAATTTAAACTTGTGTTTTCTACCTATAATTATTTATTGCAATATTGGATATTGCATTATATACATAGCATGTATGTTTTTTGTTTTCTAGCATGATTGCTTGGTATAATGTGCTAGCTAATTATGGATGGATGGTCACAAAGCCCAAGACCGGATGTATCTTTTTTATTTTGTTTGGTGGGCCTGTGTGCTCTTGTAGTTTAAATTATTTTCTCCTCTTTCTCTCATTTTTTGCCTTGTAATAATAAGGCTTGCTTCCCCTCTCACTATGTACTCCCTCCGACTTCTGATCGGGGGTTCTATTTCAATTGTAATTAGAGTAGTATAGGATTTTATTTTGGTGAGGTTTTACATTTCATGTAAGAATTATCTCACGGAGATGAAGGCCCACGAAGAAGGGAGGAGCTTAAAGGCCCATTTATATGTTAATGGGTGAATCACAATTGTAATAGTATATGTCCACCTTAGACAGTCCTAAAACTCACTGTGGGCTCGGTGGATCGCGTAGGCTGGGCTCGTGATCATCCAACAGGGGTGTGCTAGGCCTTTTATCTCATGCGATACGTTTTATTAATATTTTAATATTTGATACTAATCATGCAATATTTATTTGTGATGAGGTCTCGGTCAATACTCAATATCGAAATCTCACTTAGTTGGACCAAGTTAAACATTAGGCCCATAATGGACGTGGATCAAAATGGTTTTAATCCATCCAAGCCTTCCATCCACAACAATGTGGTGAGGTAGCTACCACTACCCAATTGTGGCACATTTGGAATAGAAGAAAGTTGCACCATTATTGTGAATGAAGAAACATGTTCACCGTTTTCCTATCTCATAAGTCGTGGGGAACGATGATTGAAATGCATTTCGATTGATGGGTCAGGGCCTAACACCGAGTAACATTATTCGCTTGGAGTCTTTGGGTCATGCAAAGAGGTGAGGCAAAAGATTTTGGAAATCTAATGAAATGAGAATGGTATGGGGTACCACCCACAAGATCTTTATTGTGTGAATTGTAAAAGCGGGACATAATAAACGCACTTGTGGATCCCAAACCCACTAGAAAGCTCTATTCTCGAAACCCCACTGGAGAGTGGTAGGTTTTCGTATAAATAGTGGGAGAGTTAAAGACTAAATGACTAAGTCTTTAAGCTTATTTATAACATTACTATCATTTGCTAATTTCTGTTTATTTTCTATTTCTAGAAAAATGTCTAAGAACTCCTTAAGCCTGATAATAGAGACTAACAAATTCAATAGCACAAACTATAACGACTGGCTACGAATTTGAGAATTGTGCTAAATTTTGAAACCAAATGCTATGTCTTAGAAGCCGCTCCGCACAGCCTTGCCTGAGGGGCCCTCGCCCGAAGAACGCATCATATTCAAAAAATGGCTTGCGGACAACCGCAAGGTCCGCAGTATTATATTGGCTTCAATGAGTAATGATATCCAAAAGCAATATGATGGCTGGATGGCATTCCCCCATCATGCTCCGCATGAAAAGAAGTTTATGCGGTTGTTGATAGGCATATTAGATATGCAATCAAAAAAGCATTCTTCGGACCAAGATAGCCGAAGAATCGTTTGTACAAAGTCATGGGTTCAAGATGCTATTCCTAGTGGAGAAGCTTGAAGACCTCAAAATTGGGCTTGACAATGACACATACATTGACGTGATCCTTCAGTCACTTCCTTCATCCACGACCTATTTATTATTAACTACAATATGAACGAACTTGAGAAGTCTATTCATGAGTTAATTAATATGCTAGTTCAATATAATGTAACGACCCACAAGTATGCGCCGGCGGTATTGGTAGGAGAGGCTTCAACCTCCAAGGCGAACAGTAAGAGGTTTGGATGTTGGAAGACGAAGAAAGGAAAGAGAAAGGTTGTCACAACCACTGCTAAAGCCGAGGGCGCCCCTACTGCCCCAAAGGGAAATGACAAAGGAAAAGGGAAGGTTAGAGGTTCTCAGCGGCCGAAGACAAATGCTGTCTGCATGCATTGTCAAGAAAAAAGGGCACTAACAGGAGAAAATGACCAAGAAGTCCTTTGTTGGACAAAGCACGCTCCGCCAACCCGTTTTTTTGGATTTTATCCATACAAACGTCTTATGGACCATTAAATACTCCGACTAAGAGGAGGATACTCATACTTTATAACTTTCACCGATGATCACTCACTGTACGGTTATGTTTACCTAATGAGGTATAAGATTGAGGCCTTTGGAAGGTTCAATGAATACAGACTTGAAGTTGAGAATCAAACTGGCCATAAAATCAAAGCCCTTCAGTTAGAAACGAGGTGGAGAGTATTTAAATGGTTAATTCATCGATTACTTAAAAGAGAATGAAATTCTCTCTCAATGGACTCCTCCTAGAGCGCCACAACTAAATGGCGTCGTTGATAAGGAGGAATCGAACTCTACTGAATATTGTTTGATCCATGATGAGTTTTACATAATTGCCCCCATCTTTCTGGCGTTACGCTCTTGAGACAGGCTGCCAAGTTGCTTACTATCGCATGGCAAGCTTGGGTTCTAAAAGTACTTGGGAGTATGGGGTCGTCCTGCATACGTCAAGATGCTAGTGGGAGACAAACTAAATTCGAGATCTAGTCTGTGCAGGTTTGTCGGATATCTAAAAGAACTGCGGGATACTACTTTTATTATCCATCCAAGCAAAAGATAATTTTTCTCGAGGAATGCAGTGTTCCTGGAAAAAGGTTTCCTACGGATAGCCAACAGGATGAGGTTTTACTTGAGGAATCAAGTGAAGCACCTCAGCAAAATAACGCAACATCATTCAAACCTTTGGTTCCCACTGATGGTGTTCCAGTGCTCCTTAAATCAACTAGAGAATCTCGACCACCTGAGAGGTACGGATTCATAGGATTGACTAGTAAGTTGGATAAACGATCCATATAATATACGAATGACGTGATGTCGGACATCGATTCAGATAAGTGGCTTGAGGCCATGAAATCCAAAATGGACTCGATGTGTTCAAATTAAGTTTGGACCCTAGTAGACCCACTGAAAGGCGTCAGGCCTGTAGGATGCAAATGGGTCTATAAACGTAAGCCTAGAGTTGACAGTGAAGTTACAGCCTTCAAAGCTAGGCTCGTGGCAAAAAAAGATACACTAAACGACCTGGGGTCGATTTTGAGGAAACCTACTCGCCCGTAGCTATGGCTAAGTCCATTGGGATACTGCTTGCCATAGCAGCATGGTATGACTATGAAATATGGCAGATGCATGTGGAAATGACTTTCTTCAACGGTTATATTGAGGAAGAGATCTTTATGGATCAACCGAAAGGTTTCACTTCTATTGGAGATTAATAACAGAAAGTCTCTATTGTCTCAAAAAGGTCCATCTATGGCCTCAAACAAGCTTCCCGAATCTGGACACGCATTTTGATAGTCATATAAGGTTATGATTCCATCAAGATGAGCAATGATCCTCGTGTATACAAGAAGATTAGTAGGAGCTCGGTTATGTATCTTGCGCTTTATGTCGATTACATCTTGTTCATTGGCAATGACATCAAGATGTTAGACGACATTAAAGCATGGCTGTCCACACAATTTTTCATAAAGGATATGGGTGAGGCTTCCTACATCCTTGATATCAAGATCTATAGGGATAGATCTAGAAAGATGTTAGGACTAACCCAATCCTCGTACATTTAGAAAGTCTTGAACAGAAATTCAAGATGAAAAAGTTCAAAACGAGGATTCCTTCCAATTAGACATGGGATTAAGTTGTCCAAGAAGTAGTCTCCCAATATTGATGAGGAGCTTAAAAGGATGTTGGACATCCCGTATGCGTCAACCGTGGGAAGAATTCAATCTGTCGTCCAGTGCACCAGGCCCGAGGTTGCCTACGCTTTGAACGTAACAAGCAGATATCAGGCATGCATCGGGGAGGTGCACTAGAGCGCGGTCAAAGACCATACTTTAAGTACCTAGAGAACGACCCAAAGTATGTCCATGATTCTACGGTGGTGCGAAGGATATTTAGTATTAAAACTAGAAAAGTGTGCCCTATCATGTGCACGACAAACGAGTTTAACCCTCTACTAGTCACGATCACTAAATTTGACTCTCTAAGAGATGCCAAGTTCTCCCACTTAGGTTTTGGGGATATCTCTCAGACGTTGTGCGTCAGAATTATCGGTGGAGTATGGACTCTAGTTCTTGCGATATCAGCGTAGCTCATTTGACAGCCTCAACTTTCTATCAGATTTCTACAATCAAATCGATATTCACTATAAGGCTGTTCTTAATTAACATATGTGCTGGCTAGTTTCTGAATAGCTAAGTACCCCTCTATAAGCTTATAAGCGATTTTGTGTATGAAAAACTCGAGCGCACATCTATAGTATTTTAAGAGGCGTACTTATCTGAGTCAAGTTCGTTCGAGTGAATTCTAGGAAGATAGTTTTTATGCCTAGACGCCATCTCGCTAAGCAGTGTTGTCTGTCATCCTGTTTCTTGTATTAAATTCATCCTCATAGTTTTCCGTGCGTACCTCCTGAACACAAAGCTAATATAGCCGAACAAGATTCTGATTCATCGTTCCCCAAACCATTCTTCAGCATACTTGACCACTCATTCCTTAGAGAGATTGGTGCAGCAGCACCAGCTGCCTTTTCGCTATGACTGACCGACCACCGCAGATCGTCAGCCTCAGCCAGAAAACACAGCAAATCCACCATCTACAATTCGATGTTGCAAATTGCTCACACCAGCATCTGGATAGATGGGATTGAGGTCGATGGGGTGATTGCTTTAGGTCAAGTGGGAGAATTGTTAGGATAGTGACCTGGAAGCAATTGAGATTGAAACAGCATACATGTAATCCAATCCTAGATATGAACTAAATTGAGCAATTACCTTATATATTATTATGAGTGAATAAGATGAGTATTCACCATTGGCATATAATTTGTTGTTGGCTCATTGTTCCGTTGCTATAATTCTTTTCAACATCAAACTAAGGCCCACAGACCAATTCAATAACCACGCAACAGTTGGGCTGTGCATTGTATGGCGATCATGAAATCAACTACCTAGACTTGTGTTTGAAATGCTCCAAGTCAAGGACCTTGAGGATGGGCATCGAGCGTCCTGTGGAGACTTGTATTAAGAGTTGCATTCATTGGATAAGTAGCGCATTTCATCAACAACAGACGTAGGACGTCTATGCGATCTTGATGGATCTATTGACTAGGTGTCAAATCGACTGAACTGACTCGTGGGAATCATCATATGGAAGCCTTGGAGGCTTGATCGGTACGACTTAAGTCCCTGACTCTGATAGTACGGGAGTAGTATTCAAACTTGAGGAACCACAACAATCACGTGCATACGATGACTGTACCTTGGATCTATGCGAGAGGTGATTGTGTCACATATATAGTCATCATAAGCCTTCTCAAGTGCAGTCAAAGTATGTTGCGAGGACGGTGAGGGTTATTTAGACGATGGATTGTTCAAGGTTCGAGTTGAGAATAATAAAAATGATATTTAATGTTGAATCATCTACTCTGTGGCATAGTAGTTTAGGTCATTTAAATTTTAATTCAGTCAATAAATGATGAATTTGTATTTTAATTTCTAGTCAAAATATTGAACGAAGTCACAAATACCAAGTTTGTGTAAATGCTAAACAAGATAGGAAACCCTATCAATTAATTGAAAATGATTCATAAATACATAATTTAGTTCACAAATATTTGTGAGTTCAATGAAGGTTTGGTCAGGGACCACAAATGATATTTTATCACCTTTATAAATAATTGCTGTAGATATTGTTATGTGTTTCTCATAAAAATAAGGATGAAGCTTAAGATAAATTTAATTTGTTAAAAAATGAAGCTGAAACCCAAACTAGTAAGAAACTTAAATGACTAAGCTCTGATAGAGGAGGAGAGCATGAGCCGAGTAAGTTCAATAAATATTATCGATCTTTTGGCATTATTAACAAAGAGAGTCCTCTATATTCCCCTTCATCTAATGAAGTAGTTGAACGAAAGAATAGAGCATTTAAAGACATGATCAATAGTCTCCTACTAACCTCTGGGTTACCAAAGTATTTATGAGGAGAGGCTTTGAATACGACTTGCCATATTTTGAACAGAGTCCCTCTAAAACACAATACGAGTACTCCTTTCAAACTGTGGAAAGGTAGGAAATCAAGCCTCAAATACTTTCAAGTGTGGAGGTGCCTAACAAAACTGCTAGTCCCAAAACACAAAAGAAAGAAATTGGGCCTTAATACTGTTGA
The DNA here is from genome assembly GCA_034509725.1 of Sesamum angolense. Classification (NCBI taxonomy): domain Eukaryota; kingdom Viridiplantae; phylum Streptophyta; class Magnoliopsida; order Lamiales; family Pedaliaceae; genus Sesamum; species Sesamum angolense. The sequence continues at coordinate 33,876 of JACGWL010000624.1, forward strand.
TGTTGTATTCTTGGCCTATGTGGAGAAGTTATGCTTTGAAATTTTTGGCTATTAAATCATAAATTCCAAGCATTGAAGTCAACAAAATAGTTGAATTTTGTGATGCAATCTTCCTAGAAGATGTATTTCTTACAAAACAGGAATACCTTCAAGTATTTCACTTGATAATCCACTTGCCTCCACATCTATTCCTAATTATGTGAAAAAGATGTTTAATGTGGGATTAATCCTAGTAGCACTAGTCCAACTCATGAGGAGTCAGATGAACCTAGACGGAGAAGAGAGCTAGGATTGTCAAGAATTTTCGAAGTGACTCTGTCACTTACAATATCGAGGACAATCCGATAACTTTTATATTTATTTGTGATATATTTTAAAATATAAAAATTATATATTATATGCCCACAGATACAAATCATATCAAGAGTCGGCCTTAACCTTGCCTAAACTCAAATGTCGTCAAGCCTAATATTGATTATAAACTCAAACTCAGCTCATGTATTTTATTTATTTTTGCTTGGCTTAAGCTCGACTCACATATCTATAAGTATCGGGTTTATTTCAGGCTGATCTGCAACAAAAAAATTTCCTTACTAAAACGTACATGGAAGCATTTATAAGAGTAGTGTTTAGCAAACATCTATACAAAGGATTAAATGCATTTTGTGCATTAAAACTTTATGTGATTTGGCATTTTTGTCATTTACTTTTTTACAGTATCATTTTAATCTTATATTTTTTTAATTTGGGTTAAATATACTTTGCTTTTCTAAATTGTCCTTAATGTAACATTTATCCTTAAATTAATAGATGTAATATACTTACTCTCTTGGTTGGACAAATTTCCCCTTATATCTTGAATAGTTATATTATTCTCATATCTATACTAATATAAAAAGAAAAGAGGTTTTATACTTACAAATGACGGTTAATGACATCATCACTAACTTTTTTGGAAAGTAAAAAATGCCCTTCAACTAATAAAATAACTAACTCATTCCACTTTTCAAATTATACATTTACTAATAAGTTAGTTTTTTTTAATGTAATATATTGATTTGTATATATATATATCTCTTTTATAATATATTTTAAAACGTAATAGATATTTATTGTGGACACGCGAAAATAGTGTGCCACAACTGCTAGTGTGTATATATATTATATATATATATGATGTGTATGAAAATAAATTGGCCCAAAGAGGCCCAAACGACCTAAAAATAAGAAAGAAATCGAAGGCCCATGATACTCGCCGAGAGGCCCGGAACATCCCATGCCCATAGCAATCCTAGGAGACCAATGATGACTCAGTCCACAGTCCAATTAAACAGGCCCAGACAACCCAAGAAGTTCAGAAAAAGGAAAGGAAGCCTGGGACATCCCCGGACTCTAGGCCTAGGACATGCCCCGGACTCGAGGCCTGGGACATCCGTCAACTCGGATCATGATTTAAGCCCACCAAAACAAACGGCTTAAAGGACCCACACACGTGACAACCCACTCTCCCACGTGGCACCTCATCAACCCAGGTGTCAGCAGTCACCTCGGACCACGTCAGCACTAGAACGACAAAATAGGTATGGAAAGACTCATTGGCAACTAGGACTCCCTGGCGGCTAGGGCTCCATAGACTGAAGAAAGACTTCTACTCCTAGCTATAGATAAGAATGACTTATCCCTTATCCTAACTATCCCAACCAACTTCCCCAAGAATCTTGGAAGGAATAGATCCGCAACAGACGAGGGCACTCCCTCTATAAATACAGCCCTGGTCTCTCGAGGCCAAGGACACACACACACACTCTGTGACACTTTCTTCACACACTCGGGTACTCTGAAAAAGACACCCTTCACACCTCTCTCACGCCCTATCACTCTCTAAACTATATTTTAAGCTATTTCTAAGCATATTATCAAGTGTTCTTACACTATTTCATCTCAAACACATACTAACTTGGGCGGAGGAGTGCTTAGTCCTTTTTGCAGGTCCATCCTTCAAGATTTGCATTCACTTCGACCTAAGGCTTGAACAATTGTCCAAATCCATTGGACCCGTGCATTTTTGCACCATCAATATATATATATTAATTTTTTGCACACTAAATCATCACAAAATTAATTTCTAACTGATTTTTTTATAAGTAAAGAATTTAAATTAAAATTAGAGTAATAAACTTATATATATAATTGATACACACTAAATATAATATACCAACAACACTTGTATATTATTAAAAGAAATTGACAACATATTTATATATATGCTTAACAAAATTTTAAAGACTTTTAGGAAAAAGGATCAATAAATATATTTTCATATATTTTAAAGAAATATATTTGAAAAAATAGGTATATAGTTACTCAATTTTATCTAAAAACTTAAATAGTAAATAAGGCAATTTATTACCAAATTAATAAAATATATTTACATGAAGGTTTTTTGTGTATTTATTATATACTCATTCATTACTAAATTTTCAATATGTAAAATAGTTCAAATTATAAAACAAAACAAGAAAATTTTAAATTAAGGAATGAATATAATAAATATACAAAAAAGTTTTATATATATATATATATATATATATATATATATTTGTTGGGGTATTATATTGTTCCACTTTTAATTTCAATTCTTCACATATTAAAAATTCTTTTTAGTAAGAAAATAATTTGATGATGATTTAACGTTCAAAAACTAAATTATATTGAGAATAACAAAATTATCGAAGACATGAGAGGCAAGTTTGCCCAATTAAGGGGGTAAGTGTTACATTTATTAGTTTAGGGGGTAAATTTTACATCAAGGATAGTTCAAAGGGGCAAAGTGTATTTAACCCTTCAATTTTCTCAATTTCAGTCATTTTCTTCACCGGAGTTTACCCTTCTCGTTGAGAAAAATGAAAATGCATCTCACAAGATTTTTTAAAATAGAACTACTGTTTCTATTGACTTAGTTTTGCTTGCACTTTTTACTTTTTAACTTTCTAAAGTAGCATTTTCGTCCTACATCTCACCAGCTAAAAAAGAGATGAAAATGCAAAAATTAAAAAAATATAAGACTAAAATACTACTCTAAAAATTTAAAGGACGAAAATGTCAATTAACGTAACTTACATAACAAAAAATGCATTTAATTCTCTCTACATACATACAATGAACCATGCATGACTGAAAGGAGAATAAACTAAGAAATTTTGAATGATGCCAATAGATCGATTCAAAAGATTTCCTTTTTAGATTTTTACAACCAAGCCTTGTTTGTTTGGATAATAAATAAGGCTTAAATGTATCTTTTGTTCTATAATTTAGATTATTTTATATTTTTGTCCTTTAAAATTTTATGATAACAAATTGTCCTACATCCTTTAATATTAGTGATTTTAGGGAGAAGTGAGGGACGTGCGGGATTTGTGTATTATGAAGTCGAGAAAAGAGTTAGACTCTTTATCTTTAAAATAATTATCATTTCAAGTTTGAGTTTTTACATATCATTTCATAAAGATAAATAAACAAAAATAAAATGATGGATAGTAAAAAAGTTAAAAAGAGCAATGAAACAAAAATAAAAATTGAACGTAGTAGGACTTCTGATCTTCTTATTCTTTATTTGATATGGGCTTGGAATTTGAACAAAAATTTTAACAATACAACAAAATTAATAAAAATAAATAATTTAAATTTATAAAATTATATCCAATAAGCACTTATCATATATGATTCACTTTTAAAATTTTATTTTATGAAACAAAAAACCATTTAAGAAATAATATGATCGTTTTTCACCAAATTACAGGAAACTAACTATTAGAAAATTAAAATATTTTTCTACTCATACACATACTTTTTTGCATTTGCAATAATTTTACTTTATAGTTTAATATTTAGCATACTAATATACAATTGAGTTCAATATATATATATATACATATATATATATATATATATATATATATATATATTATATATATATATATATAATATAATAAGTTAAGGAATACAATTGACTACAAAATTCATATGCTAACCTGTAGATCAAACTATAATTGCTATATATGGTTTACTTATGAAACCATGTACCGCGAAAAATCAATTATTTAAAAGAAGAAATAAATATAAAAGATTATAGCAAGTTGAACTATATATAGTTTAACTAAGATTATATTGTGTATGAATTCAACAGAGATTAACATTACAAAACTATAGAAGAAAGCAAGCGAGATACAATTAAAATATATGAAATAGATATTTCTTGACATGATGAGTAATGAAGCAACGACGCAAATCAATTTTGAGGTATTTACAGGTCTAAACTATCACGATATGAAAGTTTAACTTGACACAGAGTGTAAGAAAATTGAAAACCCTTATTTAAGGTGCTAAAAATTGTGAGATAAATGAATAAATTTAGTTAAAGTAATCAATTTGATGCAAAATGATAGGAATTTAAATTCCTAAGTATATGCTATTACAGCCTAATAATTTTTTAATAAAAATTCAATCTTAATTTATTGATTGCTAAATTTAAGGCATTCAATTTTTTTTACTTTTTATTTTCTGGAAATAAGAGAACAACATGATACGAATGTTAAAGCCCAACCCTCTTTGACTCTATACATGGAAAATATAAAAATGGAATGAATAATTAAAATACGGTAACATAATTAATAATTGGTATTGATGTTCTAAATTAACTGTAATTATGTATTAAAAAAATAGTTATTAACTTGTTTAATTCTTAATTAATAATCAGCTAATGAGATTATTCAATATTGATTGACCAAAAAAATGATCGTTCCCTCTTAAGTTGTATATATAAAAAAAATAGTAATAGAATCGATAAATATATATGTTAACTTAATCAATATTAAATACTGATGGTCTACTACAATACGTATTAAATAAAATCAGTTACTAATTTATTATAACCATAATTAAAAATATATATATAGGTAATAGGAATATTATTATAATTAAAAAAATCAACATATTCACAAATTAGCATTTGATCAAAATTGTTCAATTCAAAAATTAAATCAATTTTGATAATATGTGTTCAGCTAATTAAATAAAGATAATCAGATTCAAAATTATGAATTTCAAATAGATAATATTAATATATATGTATATAAATTAATTATTATATTTTTTCAAAACCAACGTTGAAACGACACCTATGAGGAAGTTGTATTTCATTAATGTTTCTATTGATAAATTACGAAAAAAACTAACTAATTAAGTTTTAAAAAATGAGTGAAAGATAAATAATATTCACAAATGTATATAAAGTTAATTAACTATATTTTTTTATTCTAGTAATGAAGCTAAATTCTTAAGAAAAAGAATTGGAATATTCTGTAAAATTTAATTAAATCAGAAAAAATTTGATAGATATAGTGCGTATACAAAATATATGGGGGTGGGGATGGGGATGGGGATATATATGTAATTATGTATGTATTAGAATGAATATTCTTAATAGATGGAATAGATAATAATAATAATAGATAATAAATATGTCCAACTAAAAAATTATTCCAATTTTAAAAATACGCGTTGAGGTAAAATAAAGATGATTATACTGAAAAATTATGAATTTAAAAAAAATTAAAAAAGACAATTTCTAATAATTTTATTAATTTCTGTAATTTTTGAAAATTTATATTTATCAAATTTCTGAAAATAATATACATTTGTAATTGAAAAAGTAAGGTTTGAAAGTTGCTTCTTTTTTTTTTGTAAATTTTATAATTTTTGTGCATTTTGCTGTATTTAAAAGAATATATGTAATTTCTATCATTTCAAAAGCTATTTATTTATGTAATTTTTTAAAACAATAGTTTCTGAGAAGTTAATGTCAAAAGTATGAATTAATAATAAGTAACATCTATCAATATATAATAAATAAGGGATAAATTTAAATATGATAAATGCATTAAAAATTATAACATATACATTAATGCCTAATTAACAAATGATGATGTTACCGGAGATCTTCAATTTACCGGAGAAATTTCGCTACACCAAAGGATTTGGGAGTGGACTGAGTATGTGCTTAACCGGTGTGGAGATAGATTGCACTATCTCAAAATATATGATGATGTTTATGCTTCGCTGTTTACTTAGATCACAATTACGATATCGTCAAAGCATTTTGTGAAGCCTGGTGCCCTCTTACAAATACTTTGCTTACTTCTGCCGGATAATTGTCCATCTCGTTGTGGATTTTGCATGAACTTGCCGATGAAGTTGTACCAAGTGCGCTAGAGCTTACTGTCGTTGATGAAAAGAGAGAAAGATTTATTCATCGTTCCAACAAGTATTTGCTTTATGCTTACCAGTTGCTTCTAAGTGTCAATGATAATCGATGCTCTCACGTATCCATTGACAAATGAGTGAAGTTTTGGTCCAAGAAAACTACTAAGTATCATCCACCTCCTCCTCGTAAAGAGAAAAAAACGGTTCAGCCTAAGTTAATTCATAACCCTCTTGGTGATATTGCAATTCATGAGAGGTGGTCGATTGCTGAGGAGACCTTATTTGCCAATCTATGCATTGAAAGGAGTCTCAAGGAAGAAGTTTATTTGGCAACCTACTTAGTTTGTTGGCTTTGCGTGTTTGTTCTCCAAGGTAAAGATGTCAACTCCATTCGCCCAAGTACTTTTAAGATGGCGTCCTTGATGGCGAATGGTCGACGAGTGAATTTAGCTATTCCTATTTTGGTGAGTATATATGAGGGTTTGAATACTATTGCAACTTCTCCAAAACAAGTCGGTACGAGTCATTCTTTTCCTATTCACTTTGTCTATGCATTGCTAGCGTGTTACTTCAAGACTCATTACTCGGTTTGGCAAGAGTTGCGTGGTCTAAAGATGACGAGATTTTCTGGTGAAGGAGGTGCAAAGTATTATGAGCCACGAGAAGCACGCAAGTGAATTCATAATGCCGAGTTCATTTCTTGGGCTTGCAATATGCTTGTGAAATATGGGCCCTTCAAGTTTGTTGATGATGGTTATGCCAAAGAGCTCGATCATGAAGAATTACTTTGTTGCAATTCGTTTGAGTTATCTTACCCCTCGTCAAGCGGCAGATTCATCATTGAGCCATATATTACCCATAGATTTGGGCGTTAACTTGGGTACTATCAAGGCGTACCGGGACCCTCAAATATGACACACATGTAGCCTCTTTGGAAGAAGGACTCTGTTATTGGCGCTTATGTGTTCTATCAAAGTCTTCATCAAAAGCTTGATTCTCTTCTCTGTCTACTAATGCTGAGAAATTCTGCTCGGAAGCTTATAAAGCATGGTGAGCTAAAGTCCATAGGACTTTTTTTTATGACAACATTGCATGTTTGACCAAAATCAATTAAGATTACACTCAAATGTAAAAAGACCAGGACAAGCAAATTGATGGTGGCGGAACAATCTTCCACATGCGCTTGTTCCTTCTGTTGTGGTCAAGTGGAATTCTCAAGCTGCAGTTGCGGAGGCAAGTAAAGGAAAAGGTTCTTCACATAACGTGGAAGATAGTGATAATAGCAATAAGAATCGTCACTAGAAAAGGCAAAAGAAGGAACTTACGCTTTTGAAAGCAACAGAGCTAATGAAAATGCATCGTGATCTTCCTTGGCTAACTTCGTTGCAGAGGACGTACTTCCTTGATCATGTAAGTTTAAGCTTCTCCTTTTTCTAATGTTTTTTGCTGAAGTTCTGCTTTTATTCCTCTTTTAGTTAGAAGATGAAGTCCAGTCTATTAACGTTGTGGAAGAATTCGAGACTAGTCATTCGTCGACTACGACTCCTCCACTTGGGATGTGACTTAAAAGAAAACAATCTCTACCTCCTGCTGCGGTGTCAGTATTTGAAGGTGAGAGCTTTCTTTTCAACCAGAAAAAGAGTTCTTCCGAAAAATGTGGGGTGGTCTCTTCGTGAAGATATCAAATACTCCGGTTGACTTTTTCTCATCAATTGAGGATGATCTTGACCTCATTCTTGAGTCCATAAAGAATTTTCACAAGTTTGACGTTTCGAATGTGGAGGAATCATTGAACACGTTTTTTTGTCAAAGTTCGTGCTTATGACGAAGCGAGATCCTTATCTTCTGAGAAATTGTCTCGAAGCCTTCATGAGCAACAATTAAAAGGGCTAAGGCTCGTCTTCAAGATATTCAAGCTAAAGCCAACGAAGAGGCCTCCAAGGTCCAATTTACTATGGACGAGTTGGAGCATATTGAGAGAGAGATCGTAGCATTGAAGGGACAAACGAGCTTACGCGCTACTTTGAAAGGGAAAAAATAAGTCAACCATGATGCTCAAACCAAAGTTCATGAGGTCGAGAAACATATTGCAACACTTTAGAGTATCGGCCCACTAGATGATGCAATAGTAGAGGACTTGGAGTCTTCGAGAGCAAGTTTGGAGATACTCAAGGAAGACTTGAAGAGTTTAAACCCTTTTGCTTGAGATTAGGATTTTGTCTCTTGTTGCATTCTCTTTTTTTTTTTTTCGTGCTTTTGTTTTGCTCCCATGTTTTGAATTTGATTACGTAAATAGAATTTTTTTTTCTTGCTTCTATCTTGCAATCTTTGAGCATATCTTAATATTTCCCATGTCATTAGTTTCATATGAGAAATAAAGACATTTTATATGTTATGACTGAACTTAGAAATGTCTAAGCTGCCTACGTACCTCATCAAAAGGATCAAGTCATTACGTAGTTCAAAGTACAAAATATTTGTTTGAAAAAGGGAGGGCCGTTCATAGTTTATACTCATGCGGGCCAGGAGTTCCTTTTTTTCCTTTTTTTTGTTTCTCTTTTTTTTTTCTCTTTTTTTTTTCAAGCATGGTATCACTTCAGAAATTTTTCAGTGATCGAGCCGATTCTCAGACCATCTTCAGTGACCAATTTATATGCACCATTTGTGTAGGCTTCTTTGACAATATATGGACCATCCCACTTTGTCAAAAATTTGTTTCCCGTCCGAGGTGCTGTGATTATAAGTCTCCTCACTGCAAGAACTAAATCACCAACTTGAAAAGAATGCAGACGCATATTCTTATTGAACATCCTAGACAATCGAGCTTGGTAATACTCGAGTCTTTGTTGTGCTTCTAATCTCTTTCCATCGAGAGCTTTCAATTCTTCAAGTCGTATTTGAGCATTTTCTTCCTTGGTAAGTCCTTCTTGTATGACTATCCTTAATGATGGGATTTGCTGCTCAAGTGGGAGGACTGCCTCTACCCCATAGACTAGTGCGTAGGGAGTTGCTTAAGTAGGTGTTCTAACAGTGGTCCTGTATACCATAGAGCTTTTCCAATCCTTTCGTGCCCATGCTTTGACTTAGTCACCACTTTCTTTAGTAGGTTGCACAAAGTTTAGTTAAATGCTTCAGCAAGACCATTGGCAGCAACATAATACATAAAGGAATTTCTTTGTTTAAAACTAAGCTTTTGACATAACTTGTCTATCAAGTTATTGCAAAAGGGCTTCCCATTATCGGTGATGATATACCTAGGCACACCATCACAGTAAATAAGGTGGGTGCAGATAAAATCAACGACATTCTCCTTCTTCACTTCTTTAAGAGGTACTACTTCAGCTCATTGAGAGAAATAATCTATTGCAGCCAGAATATACAAGTGACCTACAGAGGACTTTGTCAAAGGTCCCACAACATCCAAACCCCAAGCATCAAAAGGCCATGAGGCAACGGTAGGATGCAACGCCTCAGGTGGTTGGTGGATCAAATTGGCGTGGAATTGACAGGCTTGACATCTTTTTGCATAGTCTTTGCAATTTTTGACCATAGTAGGCCAGTAATAACCCATTCTCTTTATGCAAAAATGTAGTTTTGGTCTTGATTGGTGAGCACCATAAATCCAGAATGAGTTTCTTCCATAGCTTGAACCTTTTCATCATGATTTAGGGAGCGCAAGAAAATTCCATCAAATGATCGTTTATAGAGCGTGCTTTTGGAATAGATGAAAGAGTTGCTTGCCGATGAGTGTCAGCCTCCGACGTAAATCATTGGGTAGCTTCCCGTATTTCAAGTAATCAACCAGCGGTTGTCGCCAATCTTCTTCTTTAACTTCAGAAACCTCCGTGACGTGATTTTCTTCTTCTTGGAACATGTTGTCTTAATCGTTACTGAAGATTGGTGGTATGACCCAGCTCTTTCATATTGGTATACGTGTTTCTTTGTCGGTGATTGAAAGTGTTAAAACGAGTTTTGCCAAGGCATCAGCTTTTTTATCGTCTTTCCTCGATAGGTGCTGGAGTTCTACATCTCGTAGCCATCCATCAACCTTTTTGCATAGTTATGATATGGAAGCAACTCAGATTTTTTGACTTCATAAAGACCAAGGAGTTGATTGACCACTAGTTGAGAATCCCCATATGCTTTGAGAGGCAGTTGTATTGCGTCAACAGCTATTTCTAATCCCAAAATTAGAGCTTCATATTCTGCAACATTGTTTGAGCATTTTTTTATCAATGTAAAGGAGTAAGGTAGTACTTCTTCTTCTGATGTAACAAATACAACTCCAGCGTCGGCTCCTTCTTTATGGGAGGCACCATCAAAGTACATCTTCTAGGAAGGCGTAACTTCGATCACGAGGACATCTTCATCAGACAAGTCATCGGATAACTCCCACTCAGCAGGCATGGGATGATCAGCTAGAAAGTCTACTAGAACTTGCCCTTTTACGGCTTTTTGAGGAACATATGTGATTTCAAATTATTGCAGTTGGAAGTACCATCTTGCAAGCCTATCCGAAAGTACTGGTTTTGCCATGACATATTTCAAAGGGTTAGCCTTTGAGACTAGATGAATGGTATGAGATTGGAAATAATGATTCAACTTCTGGATTGAGAAAATGAGTGCTAGGCACAATTTTTCAATAGGTGAATATTTGAACTTAATCGGCGTCATCGTCCTACTAAAATAGTGCAGAGCATTCTATTTTCCTCTTCATTTTTCAGAGCAAGCAGGATTCCTACAGACCGCTCTTGAGCAGCAACGTGAAGAATTAAAGGGCACCCAGGAACAAGTGCAACCAAGACTAGAGGCTTCATTAGGTAGAACTTTATGCTTTTAAATGCTTTATTACAAGTTTCATCCTACTGAAATGGTACATCTTTCTTCATCAGACAACTGAATGGTTGACAATGACTGGCTAGATTTGAAATAAACCTCCGGAGATATGCTAGCTTTTCTTGCAAACTATTAAGCTCGTAGATGTTTCGAGGTTCCGACATTCTTAAGATGGAATTAATCTTTGCTTGCTCAATTTCTGTACCCTACTGGAGGACGATGAATCCAAGAAATTTCCCGGATGTAACTCCAAATGCACATTTAGAAGGATTCATCTTTAGTTGATATCTCCTTAAGCGTTCAAAAACCTTCCTCAAGTTATGAAAATGATTCTCTCGCTTATTTGACTTTACAACCAACTTATCAACGTAGCATTCGACATTCTTGCGAAACATGTCATCGAAGATCCTTTACATTGCCCTTTGATATGTGGCGCCGATATTCTTAGCCCAAAAGGCATAACTTTATAGCAATATATACCTTTAGGAGTGCGAAATGCCATCAATTCCTCGTCTGCTGGTGCCATACGTATTTGGTTGTATCCAGATGATCCATCCATGAAGGATAAAGCTTCATGGCCCGTAGTGGCATCTATCATCAGTTCAACAATTGGTAATGAAAAGTCATCTTTAGGGCATGCATTATTTAGGTCCCTGAAATCAACACATACTCGAATTTGCCCATTCTTCTTTCTTACAGGGACAATGCTGGAAATCCACATGGGATACTTAACCTCTCGATGAAACCGACTTCAATGAGTTTATTCACTTCACCTTCAATCAACGGGATTAACTCAATTCAAAATCTACGTTGGCCTTGTTTGACAAGGCGAGCTTCTTTCTTTACTGACAGTGGTGTACAGCTACCTTTGGGTCTAATTCGGGTATTTCTTGTAGGACCATGCAAATACATCTTTAAATTTGTGGAGTAATGTAATATAAGTTCCTTCTTCTTCTTGAGTTAGTAAGACACTTATGTAAATTGATCGAGGGTCTTCAATGTCGCCTAGATTAACTTCTTTCAGTTCATCGATGGTGGCTTTAATACCTTCCTCAAGTTCTACGGAGCATCTTCAACGTCTTCTTCTCCAATCTCACTATCTTCGATTAAGGTGATGTGGTAAGTTTGCACAATGTCATCTTCAACACTAGTGCAAATGTAATTAGACGACGCTACACTTTCCTTATCATCCTCGTCATCAGATTGTACTCGTGTGAAGATCATGGTTTCTGCTTTAGCCTTCAAAACTCTGCCACATGATATGGCTAAGGTTGTCTGGCGCCTCATTCTAGAAGCGATCAAGCTTCTAAGTTTTTGTATATGTGAAGATTTGATGTTTTTCTTCGGACGTACCGTCACTTTAAACGCGTGTTTCTTTTGATATTTCACTCTTTTACATGGATCCAACCTATCAAAGACGGATTGTCTGTGGACTATTCTGTGCGATGCTTTTCTGTGGGGCCAAGTCTGTTGAAGACAGATTCTCTAAAATTTTTTTTCCCTCTTGTGATCTTCAGTTGAAGAAAACCCTTCGGAAATAATTGTTGTTGACTCTCTTTATATCAATGCAAATAGGATTAGGTGGAGTAAAATCCAGACCTACTCGAGAATCTTGAATTGCATGTCCTTTCTCCTTTAGCATCATTTGGATAGCGTTGAGTCCGTGGAGTTTTTTGCCGTTGGCTTCAAGAGGAAGTTTCCTAAGGTTGAGCTTTTGTTTGGGGTTGTATCCGACTTTAATAAAGAGCTTGAAGGCTTTGGGATCAAATCATTTCTTATCTATAACCAATGCTTCATGTCCTCCTTCTTTCTTGGATTCAGGGACAAATCCCTTAAGTGGTGGCTTCGACGATTGCTTCAAGTTAATCTGAGTCAATGGCAAAGTTAGACCTTTTGACTATTTAACTTTGAGGGTGGATGAATCATTCTTCTTGTGTTTTAATTATTGCATGATTTTGGCTCTTCGGAGGGCAATACTTCCTTCCCTTCTTAGCATCTTCAATATAGTACTTAGCATTAACAAAGTGTGACTCAGCTTCAGTAAAAGGTTTGTTGTACCGAGCACCTTTTTCACTATACAGTTGCGACAATATTTAAAATATGTATGCCATGTAGATGAAACTACTGCATTTTCATGTAACTAGGGATAACCGAGAAGCATATTGTAAGAAGTCTTGGCGTCTATGACATGGAATAATGCACTCGACACCATGTCCTCCATATCAATTGCATCCTCATCTATAGGGATTCCTAGTTCTTTCAAAATTTGTAGAGGTAAGATATTGTCTGCAGATCCTCCATCAATCAATATTCTATTCACTTTTTGTTCACGTACATATCCAACAACGAACAAAGGACGATTATGAGGTTTAAACCCAAGAGGCAGATCTTCGTCAGTGAAAGTAATTATAGACATGCAATCATCATCATCGGAGGAATTATCCTTTTTGAATAGTGTATCCTCATTACTTGTGATATTATCCCCATACATGGCGTTACATGAATCTTTGTTGCTATCGACATGTCCGCTCTCGATTGTAATAGCATTTGTCATGGTCGAATCCTATTCAGGAGAGATCTTACCTTGGCGAGCTAATTGCATAACCTTGTCCTTGAATACGAAGTAGTCTTGTATTGCGTGCCCAACTAAGCGATGGTATTTGCAATATCTTGGGTTATCTTTTCATTCGGCTTCTTCGGGTCGCTTCATTTCTGGCAGATTAATAGGGTTAGCCTCCAACAAGTCATCAAATATTCCAAAGACATCAGAGTCAAGAAATGGATATTCTCTTGCTTGCATTTCCTTAAGAGTCAGTTTCCTCTGTGGCCTCTCATAGGGAACATTATTCTTTGGGACAATGTTGTCTTTTGCAGTGCTTTTAAGCTTGAATAGTGCAACGTTCACTGCCATTGATTCTTTGTTTGGAGCTTTTGAAAAGGGCTTACCCCCTTTCTTTACTTCTTGTTTCTCCTTGGTTTTGCGAAGTTCCTGGATAGGTGGCCCTTCAACCCCACTTGCTGTCATACTCAACTTCATATCATGTGCTCGGGTGGCCGATTCTTCAAAGGATTTGGGTAAGATTCCTTGAAGGATATAGCGGAGTCCCCAATACATCCTTGAATGCACATTTCGACAGCAGATGCTTCAGATAGTTGATCTTGGCAATTAGGACTTAGCTTCCTCCACCTATTCATATAATCAATGATTGTTCTTTCTTTTCCATTTGTGAGAATTTGTAAGCTCAACCATGCTGACTGTTCGCCGAGTGCTGTAGATGTGATTGAGAAATTCTTGCTCTGGCTATTTCCATTCATCAATTAAGCCGGCCTCCAAATCAGTGTACCAATCAAATGCATTGCCTTTCAGCAATCGAACAAACTGCTTGACTAAATGATCACCATAAGTTCCCGTGTTGTTGCACGTTTCAACGAAATGAACCACGTGTTGCTTAGGGTTGCCTTTACCATCAAATTGCTAAAACTTTGGAAGTTGATAATCCATTGGAATCTTCAAGCTATCTATCCTTGAGTGTAAGGCTTGGAGTAAGTAAGGGATGACTTTGAGCTTCCCTTGATCTTGCTTCTGATGATTCCTTCAATGAATTCTTTTAGTTGGTCCACGGGAATTAATCATTCAGAAGAAATTTGAAGCTCCTTTGCATATTTATCCTTTTTAGTATAATGTTGCTTTGTGGGCGCTTCTACTTCATCATGAGCCTCAACTTGTTTGCCCATGACATGACTTGCATCAACATTATCTACCTTGTTGATTAACCGAGCAATCTATGCATCTTGCTCTTAAACATGCTTCAAAAGTCCCTTTATGGCTCTCGTCAGACATAGAAGTTGTTCCTCTATGGTTGTAGCACTAGTCACCATAATTGGAGCCACATTTGTTGTGAAAGAGTAGCTAGACACAGAGCGAGGAGGGACGGGGGAGATTTATTTGCATCATTTTCACCTGCATAGCTAGTAGATATATATTTGAAGGGGGTGTGTTGACCCCAATTGCTCAATTTTGACTAAATCCTAATTTTCTATAATTTTAATTTTTTTAATTGTAAAAATTCTTTATTTGATAAGTAGGCATTAATGGTATAAGTTATAATTTGATTAAACTTTTACATTATATTTAATTGTGATGTTGATAATATTTAATCTAATATATATAAAATCCAATACCCATATATATTTTTTAGTGCATATTATATATTGATTTTATTATTTGAATTAAAAATATAGTTACTAATTAACGAATCAGATTTTATTATTTTAAAGAATTACATAAATATATATATATATATATATTTTCCATTACCCAACATATATTATTTTTGATAAATATTTATTTCCAGAAATTTCAAGAAAATATATATATATTCCATCAATTAAAGAAATATATATTATTTTCAGATATTTGAGAAATATAACTTTTGGAAATTTATAAAATTAGATATACTATCAGAAATTAGTTTTAATAAATATTTATTTTCCAGAAATTTCTAGAAATTATTATTTTTAAAAATCATAAATTACAAATATTACACACAGTTTCTGAAATATACTAAAATTACACATTTTTAGTAAATTATACAAAATTAAATCCCAAACTTTTTTCTACTATTCATAAAACTACCAAAAAATTATAGAAAAATTAAAATAAATGTCATAAATTACATAAATATATATTTTACGAAATTACATAAATTTACAGTAATTTTCCATTAAAGGCCACGTGAGTGCCGCAATATCCGTCAATTCAGCAATTTCCATTTACAACTGCTGATCACATGGCTAAATTTTGCTATTGATTGTATTAACAACTAAGTTTCCAAATTTTTACTTAATTATTCTATATTATTTATTAACTATGTAATGAAACCAATGGCATTCTCAAAGTTTTTTCTCTGCAATCATACACGGATTGATTAGTTGCTAAATTCCATTGGTCTTTACTGATATGAAAATTTTATTTTGCTTGAATTTTTTTATGTTATTCTATTTGATATTTTACGTATAATATGATTTTTTTTATTAATTATAGAATATTTCAAGTGAAAAAAACAAGGGGTAAATTAAAAACAAGGATATTTGAGCCGGTATGAAGTTTCTCCTTTTGCTTGATTTATATTATTTCTTTATTATCTTATTTTATTTGTAGTTCATATATACTTTAATTTTTTATGTGTTAGTAGAATATTTCAAGTAAAAAAAATGAAGAAAAGAAATAAAACAGCACTCAACCAGGTATGAAATACTTTTCTTCGCTTTATTTTTAATATTTTTTATTATCTTAATTTGTTTTAAAGTAAATGTATATGTGATTTTTTGTGTTAATAGGATCTTTAAGTCCAGGATGAGTGCAAAAAAAAAAAAAAACTCCAGCAGGTATGATCTTTCTTTCTCTTGCTTTTTATTATCTTATTTTGTTTTAAAGTACATGTATTGGTGTTTTACCTTACATCTAAATTAAAAGCATATTAAAATTTCTTGCAAAATTATAATAATTTATTAACCAAAATACTTGTGATTTATACCCAATAAACATACCCATTATATGTGTGATTTAAAATAAAAAATTATACAAAATGCAAAAAGTTTAAAAAAATTATAGAAAAAATGAACAATTTTTCCAAAAAATATTATTTTAAAAAATTACATAAATATATATTTCAAAATTACACACAAAATGCTAAATTCGCACGCATCAATTGGCGCTGTCTGTGGGATCACAGAGTTCAAGATGTGAGTTTTAATGGAGACTCCGAGCAATACTGCAAACAAGCAGAAGGTTGTGGGATCCGATAGCAACTTCCAAGCTTTGCAGGTGGTTACCGAGACACCCCCAACTTCGGTTGGTGGGGTTCCCCCTAGCTCCTTTTGCACCAGCGCCTCCGCCCCTTAAAGCTGTCGGCACCATGGCTGACCCTCCATGACGTAGCACTTCCTCAGACACCTCCATGGAGGAATTATCTCCAGCCTGTTAGAAGCTATCCAACATATAGTTTCAGCAGCAATACGAGAACAAGTGGCGGCGCTAGTACCTGCTCGTGTGGCCACCTTGTCCGACGTGGTCGCCCTTAAAGAAGAGACTTAAGAAGGCGCCTTTAAAGAAGAGACTTAAGAAGGCGCCTTTAAAGAAGAGACTTAAGAAGGTGCCCCTATACCTGCTGTTGGAATATATTACCAAAAGCCAGTTGGATTGGCAGTTTTGGAAACTATTCAAGTGATCTTTATTTAAGTAATATCGTTTAGTGAATAAAATGAGTGTTCGTTGTTTGGCATCTTCTTTGTTGTGCTCATTATGTATGATATTATTTTCTTTAACATCACAACAAAGCCAACTTACCACTTTGACAATCGTGCAACGGTTGGACTGGGCATTGGATGGCAGTCATGAAATCAACTGCCAAAGGTTGGGTCTGGAACGTTCCAAGTCCAGGATCTCGAGAATAGAAATCGAGTGTCCTATGGAGACTTGCATTAAGAGTCACATTCATTGGATGAGTGCCGCGTTTCATCAACGACAAAAGTGGGATGTCTTTACAATCTTAGTGGGTCGATTGGCTAGGTGTCGAATAGACTGAACTGACTTATGAGGATCATCGCATGGAAGCTTTGGAGGCTTGGTCGATATGACTTGAATCCCCTGCTCCGATAGTACGGGAGTAGTCCTCAAACTTGAGGAATCACCACATTCACGTGCACACGATGACTTTATCTTGGATCTGTGAGAGAGGTGATCGTGTCATAAACATGGTCATCATAAGCCTTGTTCAGTGCAGTTGGAGTATGTAGCGAGGACGGTGAGTTTCAATAAGAGGATCCGTCCCCTGTCAAAATGTGACAAAGGTATCTGCTATGCACTTGGAGATGCGTTCACGCTCTATGAAGCTACGGCCATAGTCATCGATCGAATAGGAAAAAGAGGTTCCTATGTCTAGCAATTTGGCCTAACGCGATCTTAAGTACTAAGCATAGACGCCTAGTCAAAGATGGGAACCGACACCAAATTTCATGCCCTAGACTAAGATCGGAAGACAGTAGACGAAAGGACCGTACCCGTATGGACTCGAGTGAAAGGGGCTCGTGGATCGGTCGGGGAATTAAGAGCGAGCGGAAGCGATGAATAAAAGCGTAAAACGTACGACAATTAAAATACCATGGATCCAAGGGGTGTACCATTGGAATTTTTCGGGTGTTCACTATGGATAGAATAAAGCCTTAAAATTATTCGGCTATGGTAAAAAGGAAAAATGAACTAAATACAAGAAAATATAAATTGAAAGCTTACATTAAAGTTTATGTTTTTCTAGTTTTTTTTGGCCTTTCGTTCACGCTGGACTCCAAAGCAGGAATCCTCCAAAGCTCGTCCATACCACACCGAAATATAGGGGCTTCTTGATCCTCCTTGCTAGAAGAGAAAGAAGAAAAAAATACACCAAATGTGTATGAGAGAGAGGGGGCAGCCGAGAGTGTCTAGGAGAGGGAGATAATTTTTTCTTGCTATGTTATTGTGTTAATAATTCCAAATAATTAACCGTAGACATATATATACCTTGTATGGAACAACTAAAATGTGTCTAGGTTCATTTTAGTGTTCACAAGGTAATATAATCTTTATTCTAAATAAAAAATGACTAGCAAGACACTTTTCAAAAGTGAAATTGCTAGTCAATTATTTCCTTTCCTAAAATTTTACATGTATGCTTAATTAATATGTGTGTTGGCCGATTTTATGCCCTAAAATACTAGGCCCACTTGATTATAATGAAATCCAATTTAATCAAAATCTATATTAATTAAGCCCATCAAGTATTTAATCCAATTAAATTCTTAAGCCCAAATAGTATTTATTAATTTAATAAATCCAACTTACTAATTAATAAAGCCAAGCCCAACATAAATTAATTTCATTAATTCATCCTTGGGCTAATCCATCCAAAGGACTTCTCTGATTTTAAGTAATCCAATTACTTACGGAATTAATTATCAATTAATCTCTTATCTCTCTTCAATGATGTTGTGTGTGACTCTTTAGGTTCACCCCTCAGCTAGACTTGGGCTAGTGTCCAACACTATTAATTAAATCCAATTAATTAATAATTTTTTATCAACCCTTGATCATGAAAGCCCGTCACCATGGGTGGCCATTTAGCAACGGTCCACGACACTAGAGACTAGGTGAATTTTCATGTGAACTTTTAGGCCTCGAGTTCGTACAAGTACGGTCCTTCCATCTGCCTTCTCCAGGCCTTGGTCTAAGGCATGGAATTTGGTATCAGTTCCCATCCTGGACGGGCGTTTATGCTTATTTACTTGAGATCGCGATGCCCTAAATTGTTCGACATAGGAACCTCCTTTCCTACTCGACCAATGACTGTGACCACATTTTCTTAGAGTGCAGTCGCATCTCCAAGCGCATAGGAGATACCTCTATCATGTAATGACAGGGGACCAATTCTCTTCTTGAAACTCACTATCCTCGCTACATACTTTGAATGTACTGGACAAGGTTTATGATGACTATGCCTGTGACACAGTCACCTCTCGCACAGGTCCAAGATACAATTTTCGTAAGCACGTGACTGTCGTGGTTCCTCAAATCTGAGGATTACTCCCGTACTATCAGAGACAGGGATTCAAGTCACACCAAACAAGCCTTCAAGGCTTTCATATGATGATCCCCGTGATTCAGTTCAGTAGACTTGACACCTAGTCCATCGATCCATTAAGATCGCATAGACGTCCCACGTCTGTCACTGATGAAATGAGGCACTCATCCAATGAATGTGACTCTTGATGCAAGTCTCCACAGGACGCTCGATGCCCATTCAAGAATCAGTCATAGAAGACTGATGAGAAAGCTCAAGTTGTTCAAGACTTAGTTGCGCTTAACTGATGAGAAAGCTTAGATGTCTAGGACATCCCCTACATCTGTGTTAGTTTGGTGTAATAGACCTGATGTTGTGTATGCTTTAGGCATGACACAACGTATATCGGGAATACACAAATTGGCATTAGACAATTGTCAAGAGCGGTTTTTTAATATCTGAATAAGGATTGAAGAAGTGTTCATGACACATGTTTGTGGAGAGTTGACTCTGAAAATCTAAAGCGATACTAGCTTCCAGTCTCATGTGAATAATAAATAAGTCTTCAAAGTATAGTCACGTTCGGACTTGATGGCAAGCATGTAGCTTGAAAGGATTTCAGGTAGACGCCCCATCTTAAAAGTTGAATGTGGAACGACTCTAACAAGTCGGTCTTGAAAAGTGGTTTGGATCGAAAAACCGCATCCATTGGATGGATACGGTGCTTAGCATGGTCGAGCCAGTTGTAGCCTTGGGGCGAACGACGAGACTAAGGCAAGAGCCTTTTGGGCTCGAGATCTCATCATAAGATCTACGGAAATTCTTAGACAACAACCATCTGTAGGCAGCGATGGTGAAGGAAATACACGGTTGGACTGTGCAGATCTAGCAGAAACTAAAGTAGATCCACGAAACTGTATCGGTATCAAAGACTGCTCATACTCAGAAAGTTTTGAGAGATATGGGCAATTGGCTCAATGGTCAAGTGGGAGGTTGTTGGAATGGGTGATCAAAAGCTAATTGGATAGGATGTTTTCCATTCGCCAATGTTTATCAAATAATATTAGACCGATGAATACGGTAAGAATTCGTCATGTTGGCAGTCTGTTTTCGTTGTGCTTACCGCTGATATTGAATGGGATTTCAATATCACAGTGAAATGCCCATAGACCGAAAAGTTAAACCCATGGGGTTGGGCCGCGCAGAGGCTTGGCGACTATGAAACCAACTCTTGAGGGTCGGTCTGAAACGTTCCAAGTCGAGGACCTCGAGATAGGGCATCGAGAGTCCTATAGAGACTTGCACTAAGTACTGCAGCTATGTTTCGTCGACATAAGACGTAGGTCGTCTGTGCAATTTTAGTGGGTTAGTTGGCCAGGTAGTCGACTGACTGAACTGACTCGCGGGAATCGTCATATGGAAGCTTCTTGAGGCTTGGTCGTTATGATTGGGATTCTCGGTTCTGATAGTACAGGATTAGTCCTTGGACTTGAGAAATCATGGCAGTCACGTGCATACGAAGACTGTATCTTGGATATGGCAAGAGGTGGATGTGCCATGGGGCATGATCATCATAAGCCTTATCCAGTGCAGTCCGAGTATGTAGCGAGGACGGTGGATTCCAAGAAAGAATCTGTCCCCTGTCAGTATTTTGACAGCGAGATCTCTTATGCGCTCTGAGATGGTTTAGACTCTTCAAGTCTATGGCCATAGCGATTGATCGAGTGGGAAGAGATTTCCTACGATGATCAGTAGAGTAAACACATCTGGAGTATGTAGCATAGATGCCTAGTTAAAAATGGGAACCGACACCCAATTCCATGCCCTATGCTAAGGCCGAAAGACGGTTGACAGTAGAACCATATTCGTATGAAATCAAAGCCTGAATTTTCAGCCACTATTCACCTAGTCTCTAGTGCCATGGACTGTTGCTAAACAGCCACCTATTGTAATGGGCTATTTCTGGTTATGGGATAATCGAAAATAATTAATTCAATTCAATTCAATTAATTGTGTGATAGCACGCCCAAGTCTAGCTGAGGGTGAACCTAAAGAGTTACACACAAATCACAAAAGGTGAGGGAATTAATTCAAAATTAATTTCAGAAGAGGTGAGCTAATTTAATTAGATTAAATTAATTATTAAAGAATATAAATGATTGGATCATTTATGAGGAATAATCCATTAGATGATAGTTCGAAATTTAATTAATTGGATTAATTGAATTTTGGACTTAGCCTTTTTAAATTGATTGGATTAATTTAAAAGAGACTTTGGATAATTAATTAGTGGGTTGGATCCATTAATTAGTAGATGGACCTATCTAATTAGTGAATTAGATTCATTAATTAGAAATGGGCTAGAAATAATTAGTTGGACTAGTTATGCTTGGTTGGGCTTAATTAATTAAGTGGATTGGATACATTTAAATAATTAAGTGCTTTTGGACTTGTAAATATTTGATTGGATTAAATATTTACTTGGACTTTCTTTATTTGGACATTTTATTTAATTGGATTAAATATTAAGTCAAACAGGAATGGTATATGGGCTCAATTTGACTCGTTTGACAAGCAAATTGAATCTGGTCCAAAATGCATCAAGCCCTAGCCCATGTTGACTTTTGGTAGGTCAAAAATAGCTGAAATTTGGCTGAAAATAATCACCCTAATTCGTGCATAAGGTGTGTAGAAAGTGGGAGAGGAGTTTTGGGAAGTGGTTGAGAAAGTTGTGGAAGTCGGAAGACTGGGTCTCCTTCCATATCTCAACCTTTTCATTCCAACACTCCAACTCACAAACCCTAGCCGTTTTTTATTGTTTAACACACAAAAATTTCATACACACTCTCCCCAATAATCAACAAAACATTCTTCTCCTCCTCTCTTGAAGTTCTTCTTAGTTTAGAACCAAGTGAAAAACAAAGGAGATCGAAATACACTAATTCATAGTGTAATTTCGATTCCTCTTCCCACGGATTTAATCCTTGCTAGCACAAGGATAAATCTAACCTTTTAGTGTGGTGTGTACGATATTAGAGGCCACCTACGTTGGAGTCTTGCATGGATGAATGCCGGAGAGGAGATCTACCGAATTGCCGATCGGAGGAGAAAAACGAAAGGTAACCATAGTTTTAGTCATGCTTTCATTTTTCCTTTGATTCATTAACCTAATTGCATGATTAGATTTGTGATTAATACACCAAACACCTGGGAAAAGATCAAGGGCACACCCCTTGATCGGGATTTAATTTCTTATTTACCGTTAATTTCGATTTTCCGCTCTTCCGCCGCACTTTCCGGGATCCACTTCCTTCACAAACAATAGAGGGTTCACAAATCTATGAACTTTTTGAAAGTTCGTGGAATTAGACTTGAAGAGGAGAACCAAAGTGATTGCAAAGACAAGCCTTTCGATTGTATCAAAGTGGCGTGTATTTAGTGGGAGTTCTTGAAGTATCTCAATGAGAATGAAATTCTCATTCAGTGAAGTTCTTCCTAGAAGAGACTATGTTGAACTATCTTTGGTGACGAAGAAATAGAACCATTAATTGGACATGGTTCAATCGAAGCTTCACTGAATTACTTAGCTTATCAGGATATGGACTTTCAAAATTGCTTAATTGAGAAACAAGGCATTTTCTTAAAGTTGTGATCTAGACACCATATTTGATGGATTGGCAAGCCAGTATCCTAGAAAAGTTTTTAAGTATGAGGAATGGTCCTGCACACATCAAGGGATTAGTGGGAGGCAAATCGGACTTGGAGTCTGATTTGTGGAGGTTCATTACGAAATAATGCAAACATTATTTATAATCAAATCTTCAGTGTCTGTATTTCAATTCTCCGAATGAATGACCATAAACGTCAAAGGTACGAGTTTTTGAGCTAATCGGATAAGGAGAAACGGTGTGGCACATCGATCCGGATATGTAGCTTGGAGCTATAAGATTCACTATGGAGTTCAAACTACATTTGAATGTCATATATATGGAATACTTGTTTTGACAAGTTCACAAGCTAAATGACTTGGTCAAAGAACAAGGTGGGAAGTCACTGTGAGTTCCTAGTATTTTAGGTGTTAAAACATCTTATCATTTGAAATGATAGAATGATGTCATGGAACACTAAAATACGAGTATTATTCATGAAACCTCTTCATATAGGAATTGGATTCCTATAGGGATAAGCTTTGAAGATTACGTCGTGGTAGACTGATGAGGAGCTTAGATGTTTGACATCCCCTACGTCTTTGTTGTAAGCAGTATGGGAATGTTGTTTGGTGCACTAAGATCGATGTTGTTTTATGCTTTTGTAGCATAACAACAGATATCAAGTGTGAACTGACGAGGCAATAGACAGTTGTTGAAGAGTTATCTTTAACACCTGAATAGCGATTAAAGAAGAGCTCTTAACGCACATCAATAGAGAGTTGATTCTGGAATGCCATAGCGATAATGCCTTCCAGTATCATGTGAATAATGTTTTAGTCTCAAAACGAGCGTACGTTCAAGCCTTATGATGATGTGGTGACTTGGAAAAGGTTTCAAGTGGGATACCGCAAGGAATTTCATCATGGAAGTTGAATGTGTTGCAACTTTAGAAGTTATGTTGGAAAAAGGTTAGGATTAAAAAACTACACCCAATTGTTGGGTGCGCCAGTAGTCACCTTAGAGGGTGACAAACTAGGCTATAGCATAAACTAAAAAGGCCTAAGATCTCATCACAGATCTAAGAAAAATTCCTAGACACCACCATCTACTTGGAGCGATGGTAGGAAGATGTGACATGTGGTTGGACCGCATAACATTGATAGAAATTATGGTAAACCTATAAGATCTAGGTGTATCGCAGATTGCTCATGATCAGGATTAGTATGAAAACATTGGTAATTGGTTTTAAAGTCAAGTGTGAGATTGTTGGAATAGGTGACCAAAAGGCAGTTGGATTGGCGATTTTTGGAACTATTCAAGCGATCTTTATTTAAGTAATATTGTTTAGTGAATAAAATGAGTGTTTGCTATTTGGCATCTTCTTTGTTGTGCTCATTATGTATGTTAGTATTCCCTTTAACATAATAACAAAGCCCACAGACCACTTTGACAATCGTGTAATAGTTGGACCGCACATTGGATGACGGTAATGAAATCAACTGCCAAGGATTGGGTTTGAAATATTCCAAGTCGAGGATATCAAGAATGGGCATCAAGTTTCCTATGGAGACATCCATTAAGAGTCACATTCATTGGATGAGTGTCGCGTTTCATAAGTGATAGACGTAGGACATCTATCCTATCTTAGTGGGTCGATTGGTTAGGTGTCGAATCGTATGAGCTGACTCGCGGGGATCATCATATTGAAGCCTTGGACGCTTGATTGGTATGACTTGAATCCCCAGCTCCGATAGTACAGGCCTAGTCCTCAGACTTAAGGAATTACGACAGTCACGTGCACACGATGACTGTATTTTGGATCTGTGCGAGAGGTGATCGTGTCACAGACATGGTCATCAGAAGCATTGTCTAGTGCAGTCGGATTATGTAGCGAGAATAGTGAGTTTTAAAGAAGAGGATCCATCCCTTGTCAAAACATGACAAATGTATCTCTTATGCACTTGGAAATGCATTCATGCTCTATGAAGTTGTGACCACAGTCATTGGTTGAATAGAAAAAAGAGGTTCCACAGTCGAGCAATTTGGCGTAATGCGATCTCAAGTATTAAGCATAGACGCCAAGTCTAGGATGGGAACCAACACCAAATTCCATGTCCTAGACTAAGGCCGGGAGACGGTAGATGATAGAAGGAAGGATTGTACCCTTATGGACTCAAGAGTCTAAAAGTTCACATGGACATTCACCTAGTTTCTAGTGCCATGAACCGTTGCTAGATGGCCACCCATGGTGATGAGTTTTCTTGATTAAAGAGTTAATCAAGAATTATTAATTAAATTTTAATTTAATTAATAATAGTGTTGGACACTAACCCAAGTTTAGCTGAAAGGTAAACCTAAAGAGACACACAAATCACTGAAAGAACAGGGAATTAATTTGGAATTAATTCCAGAAGTAATTAGATTACATGCTAGATGAGAGATCCATTGGATAGAAGGCCCAATGATTAAATTAATGGGATTAATTTATATTGGGCTTGTCTTTATTATTTAATAAGTTTGACTTATTAAATTAATAAAGAAATTTTGGGCTTAAGTATTTAATTGGATTAAATACATATTGAGCTTAATTGGGTGGATTTTATTAAATTAGATTTAATTAAAATCAAGTGGGCCTTGAATTTTATTGGATAAAATTCGTCCAACACCCCATTAATTAAGCCCATTGAAAATTGTAGGAAAGAAAATATTTTACTAGCAATTCTCACTTTTGTAAAGTGACATGCTAGTCATTTTTTATTTAGAATAAAGATTATATTACCTTATGGATGATAAAATGAACCTAAGCATATTCTAGTACATCCATACAATATATATACATATATATATATTATATTTAATTATTTGGAATAATTAATTATTAGACTGCACATTGTAAGTGGTGTAGAGAACACACACTCCTCTCCTAGACCCACCAATCGGCCGCCCCCTCTCCTCTCTCTTTGCTTGGAATTTTCTCCTTTCTCTTGTTCTCTTCTAGCAAGGGGACCAAGAGATCCCACTCCGGTGTGGTGTGGACAAATTAGAGGGTTTTCAAGTTGGAGCCTCAGGTGAATGAAAAGAACAAAGAACAACGGATGCTTAAAATCGAAGAGGTAAGATTCGATTTATGCTTCAGTACTTCTCGTTTTTTCCTTTTCTTCACCATATACCTCATGTTAATTTCTGCATATTATTTTCATTATGCTACATCGAACACCTGGAAACTCCAAGGGTACACCCTTTGGAACCACAATTTACATTCGTTTAATTTTTATTATTTACCACTTTCGCTTGCGCTTTCCCATACAGATCCATGCGATTTGTTTCACCTATGCTTCTTGTAGCTGCAAGATAGGGACTCCCCCAGCTGGTCCAGCAAGAGGTCCCTCCACAATAGCTTGCAAGACTGGAGTGCCTTTAGAAAAGCCTCCAGGACGTCCAATACCAGATTACAGAGGCCCTTAAAGATGAACGACAAGGTGTCCCCTTCACCGAAGCTGTGATAGCGGACAAACTTCCAGTGAATTACCGCACCCCCGCTATTGCTGAATATGACGGCACAACTGATCCTCAAGAGCATCTCTCACGCTTTGAGAATGTGGCTCTTCTACATGGTACACAGATTGTATCAAGTGTCGTGTCTTCGTTACCACTTTCGCTAGGGCCCCTCAACAATGGTTCAACCAGTTGCCCACGGGAGCGATAGGAAATTTCCAAAAATTTCGATCCATCTTCTTGCACCAATTTGCTATCAGTTGAAAGCTATGAAAAACGGAGCTCAATCTCTTTGTTGTTCGACAAAAGGAGAACGAACCATTGAAGGATTACCTGCAAAGATTCAAGCTATTGCATTGGAGGTGCCCTCTGCCAGTGAAGAAGTGAAAGCGACTGCATTCTCTCAAGGACTTTTGGACGGGGACTTCTTCAAGTCATTGGCCAAAAAGCCCATCTCCAAATTCGATGCCCTTAAAGCTTGTGCTGCAAAATACATCAACATGGAGGTCGCTCTAGCTGCTAAGAAGGAAAGCACGTTGAGAGAAAAGGAAGGACACGAAGGAGGAGACCTCTCCCAGAAGCCTCGAACTAATTCTCGGGACAGAAAAACTCTTCCGAAGAGTAAATACAGTATACACTCCATTGATCGTGCCCATCACGCAAGCACTTATGGCAGTAGCGGGAAAATGCCTATTGGCTTGGCCCAAATCATGGAAGGATAGCCCCCAACGACCCAGGTTTGATAAAAATTCTACCATTTCCACAATAACTACGATCATACTACCAAAGAATATCGACATCTCAAGAATCAGATTGAAAGACTTATCCAAAATGGATATTTACAAGAATACTTGTGTTGGGAGAAAGCCCGAGGAACATGACCATACTAGAAACAAGAAGTTTACAAAGCAAAGGACGCGAAAATCTCTAGCTCCAAAGCCTTCCCAAGAGAAGGGCATAAGACCATACCTAGTGGGAAGGCCGATACTAGTGACCCTCATCGTAAAGGGGTCATATGAATTATTGTAGGAGGTCCAAATGGAGGTGATTCTCACTATGCTAGAAAATCACAAGTAAGAGAGGTGCATGACATAACAATGAAAGAAGTGCTA
Source organism: Sesamum angolense (assembly GCA_034509725.1). Classification (NCBI taxonomy): domain Eukaryota; kingdom Viridiplantae; phylum Streptophyta; class Magnoliopsida; order Lamiales; family Pedaliaceae; genus Sesamum; species Sesamum angolense. The sequence continues at coordinate 61,824 of JACGWL010000624.1, forward strand.
GATGCAGAGGCGATGGAAGACACCCCCCTCATCCGGTTTGGACGAGCAGAATGGTCAGGACATAAAAACGCTCACACTGATGCTCTAGTCATCACAGCACTACTAGCCAACTATGAAGTGGGACGCATTTTCATAGTTTCGGGAAGCTCGACTGACATATTATTTGGAGAGGCCTACGACCAAATGCAGCTAGGGGAAACCCTCATAGAAAAAGTGAATACCTCCCTATACGGTTTTGCGAGAAGTAGTAAATCCATGAGGCATGATCTCACTTCCATTAACTCTAGGGACCGAATCCACTCGAAAGACATTTCTTCTAAAATTCTTGGAGGACACACCCTCCGCCTACAATGCGCTCTTGGGGAGACCCACTCTCAATGCTTTCCAGGTAGTAATCTCCACATACCACAAGAAGATCAAATTTTCTATAATTGGAGGCGTGGGAGAAATATAAGGCGACCCCCTCCAGTCACTCAAATGCTATGTGGAGGTCGTATGCAAAGGGCAAAAGAGGAATAAAGAGGAGGTGTATAAGAAGACACCCCCCAGCAAGAGGGGAAAAGAAACTGAATGGATGGAAGAAGCTAAAGACACCAAGGGGGCACCCCCCAAGGTTCAGCCAGCCGAAAAAATTGCTGAATGTTGAACTTTTGTCCGGAGATCCAGAGAAAATAACTTGAATTGGTTCTCAAATGTTGAATACTATTCGAGAATAAATCATTCGATGTCTACGCCGCAATATAGACATCTTTGCATGGAACCCCCAAGACTTGGAGGGAATAGACCCAAATGTGGTCACTCATTATCTCAACATAGATCCCAGTGTCAAACCAGTCAAACAAAAGAAGACACGTTTTGGGTCAGAAAGAGACAAAATAATACAAGCTGAGTAGATAAACTAATGGCAATCAGATATATCCAGGAAATACAATTCCCCGAGTGGCTCTCTAATGTGGTCCTCATACCTAAACCAGGAGGAAAATAGAGAATGTACATCGACTTTAGGGACCTCAACAAAGCATGTCCCATGCAAGAATTTTTATCCTCTACCTCAGATTGATCAATTAGTCTATTCCACCTCCGAGTATGAATTACTGAACATGATGGACGTTTCACAAGGATACCACCAGATAATGCTAGTTGGCACATTTTGTTTTGTGGCCATGTCGTTCGGCATATTTTGTTTTGTGGTCATGTCGTTCGGCCTGAAGAATGCAGGCGGCACCTACCAATGTTTGGTAGATAAAATAGTTTGTTCATAAATCGAAAGAAATATTGAAGTTTAGGAAGACAATATGTTGGTGAAAAACAAAGAAGCCAAAAACCATGTTACAGACCTAGAAGAAACGTTTTTCATCTTAAGAAACTATCGATTGAAACTTAACCCAGGAAAATGCGCATTTGGAGTACAAGGAGGACGTTTCCTTGGATTCATGGTGACTTAAAGAGGAATTGAGGCCAACCCCCTCAAGATCAAAGACATATTAGACGTGAAGGTTCCAACCAATGTCAATGAAGTACAAAGGCTGATAGGGAGAATAGCTGCGCTCAGCTGTTTTATCTCTAAAGTGGTGGAAAAGAGTCTACCTTTCTTCAAGGTACTAAGAAAAGTAAAGAAGTTCAAGTGGGATACCTCCTGCCAATAGGCATTCGAAGAACTTAAGAAGTATCTAGCAGGGCTCTCCCTCTTGGTGAAACTCATCCACGGGGACACCCTCTACTTATATCTCTCAACCACCCCAAGCTGTTAGCTCTATTTTTATTCGTGAAGAATGGGGGAAGCAAATTCCAATTTACTTTGTTAGTAAAGTACTAAATGGAGCAGAAGGGCGATAAACTCCTATTGAGAAAATGGCTCTAGCACTGGTGATCACAACTAAGTGATTGCGCCCTTATTTCCTTTCACACCCTATAAGGGTGAACACGAACATGCCATTGAAGCAAACTTTGGGAAAGTTGGATACTTCCGCTCGATTGGTGAAATAGGCTGTGGAATTAAGCGAGTACGACATCTCATACCAACCACGCACAAAGCTCAATCTTTAGCTAATTTTGTCTCAAAAATGGCAGGGGCACCTATGGAGAATGCCTCTAAAATGGAAAAATGGCTACTACATGTGGATGGATCTTCCACAACTCAAGATAGTGGGGCAGGCGTAGTCACCACCTCTCCCCATGGGGAAGATTTAGAATTTGCTGTCAAATTTGGACTTAAAGCCTCCAATAATGAAGCTGAATACGAGGCATTTGTAATAAGCATGAGAGTAGCCCACAAAGTAGGAGCCAAACATCTCGTGGCTTACTTTGCCCATAATAAAAGGGTAAACACTTGAAGTTTTCAAGTTGGAGATCTAGTCTTGCAAAGGGTGGATACTTTAAAACCACTGAAAAAACTATATCCTACTTGGGAAGGACCCTATAAGGTCACAGGAGTTATTGGACGATGAGCCTACAAATTAGAAAATCTAGAAGGAAGCCCCCTACCTCGTTCGTGCAACATACATAATCTCAAGAAATATTATACATGATGAAGGGTGCCCCTTTGATCACACAAAACCTCCAGAAGGTCGTCTCCTACATAAATCCTCTGGAAGGACGTTATCTCTAAAAAATAAGTCCTCCAAAACGACACCCTCTACATTACATTAGTCCTCTAAAGGACTTCTCCTACATAAGTCCTCCAGAAGGACGTCATCTACAAAAAATAAGTCCTTCAGAAGGACACTCTCTACTTTACGTTAAAATCCTCCAGAATGATTCTTTCTTCAAGAAGTAAGTCGTCCAGAAGAACACTCCCCCTTGATTGGGGGCATCCCCCACAAAGGTATGTTATTTTACCCATTTCATCCAAGTTTTAAGCATCATAATAATACGAGGCAAAAATCATTAAAGGAATAAGCTTTGGTAAAAATCACATAGGCATTCGTCAAATCAATGGGACCCCTGGTCCTCATCCAAAGCCCTCGTACATCTCTTCACATATCTTACAAATATATACATATGCACTTCATGCTATAATATAAGAATTGACATTGCCCTCAAGAACATAATGCAAGAAATATTGCAATGAGGGCAACCCAATCACAACGGACACCCCTTGTCATACGCAGAAAAATGAAAGAAGTCAACCACAACATCAAGTGAAAGAAAAATGTCATAGCAGTAAGGCCCCTTGGCCTGCATTAGGGCCAGGGAAGGAACCAGTGAAAGCATTCAACATACAAAAAAATAAGAAAAGAAATCGTTTCATCCTCATACATGAGGGAAAACGAGGAAAAAATAGAAACTAAATTGTTCAAATGATCAAGAGGCAAGGGTTAAATACACATTTCATTTTTCTCCCCACATGCGGGGTATTCCTTCTCAGACGAATCCTCGAAAGCATCAACAGGGATCTTGGTTGGGGCATCGGCAAGGGGATCTGAGGGCTCCTTACTGGCTTCGAGGGGGTTGTCTCCTTTCTTCAATGTAGGGTCTCCTTCGCCTGGGATGTCCCTCTCTACAAAATTAATTACTGCTTTAGGGGAGGATTCCTCACCTCTACATTTACCTCCCCTAGATTGTTGTCTCAGTCTTCCTCTGCAAATTATGTACGAAGTTAATTTAAGACGAAGAGAAGGCGGTCCTATCCAACCAAAAAGATGAAAGAGAACAACCTGACTCTTGAGAAAGGTTCCCACTTCCATGGGCAATAGGATCGACAAAGGGATTGGGAGCATTCATCATAGTAGTCCCGACACTAAGGAAGAGGGCTCCTCCCCAGAGGGGGGTACCCATGAGCCAAAAATTGATCCTTGTAGGCATTGAAGCATACTCCAAGTAAGGTATGGCTATCCCCGCTACCTCCTGTTGATACTCGTCGGATTTCTTAAATTCATCAATGTGACTAGCCTAGTAATCCTTAAGAAAACATTAACCCTCATCAGTGTTGGGAAAGTCAAGTATCGCTTTCTCGATAGCCTTCTTAAGAACCCCTGCATGAAGTTGCTTACACTCTTTCTCCTGCTGCGCATATTTGGTGTTGGTCTCTTTCCTGCCCTCCTTCAACTTAGCATTCTCAATCTCCAAGCGATCTATCCTCTCCTCCAACTTCCTCCTATGACTTTCAGGGATAGGGGAGCTCCTTGGTAACGAGATAAAAGAGCCTCGCAGACAGAGACCACCTGTAAAAAAAAAAGACTATTAGACCACATACCGCTAAATACTATAAAACATCAAAGTTTAAAAACTCACCTTCAACACATACAAGGAAGCCAACCTCTCTAAGTTCTCCCTCAGCAAAGGTACTAGTAGGTGCCTATCCCTAGGGGCCACCACACCCCTTATCAATTCTGTCAACAAGGAAGAGTTTTCCTCCTTCTCCTGCTCCTAAGAAGAGCGCGAGTGCAGACCCTCTGAGGAAGAACGAGGAGGTTTAGGAGGAACCCCCTTCATATATTTTAGAGGAGGAGGAGGAGGAGAATGCGGCCTCGAGGAACTGGTGGGGGTACAAAGCGAACGTAGCTTTGGTTTTTTAGAGTAGCCTCCAAGTGTGAACCCTGTTAGAGGAGAAGCCTGTCTCTTCCCTTTGGACTAGTAGGAGTCCTTCTAAGTGAATGAGAATGAAGGGTCCCCCCTCCACGAGCACGATCGTGCATGCACTTGCTAAACATTATATCAACTGTCAAAAAGAGGAGAAAACCTCATTACAATCAGAGAAAAAAATAATAATCAAATAGAAGAAAAATATGAAATACTGAGGGAGTCCCTCAAGGGCTCCAACTTAGGACTCAGGCCAAAGTGGCTCGATCAAAGAATGACAATCATACGGCCTTTCATTTAAGAACTCCAAAATAGAGGATAAGGAGGTAGTTCTCTCCCCAATAGTCAAAGAGGGGGAAACCTCCTCAATCCAGCGGTCAGGGAACCCCCAAGACCATGAAGAAAGGATAAAGAAAAAACTCTTTTTCCGTTGCTTTGTAGGGTTGGGAGCAAGCAAAAATGACATGCCAGTGCTTGGTGTAAAACGAAAGAAACCAAGTTCAGCCCATTTTAACCGGAAGCATTAGGCCAATACATTTGTAGAAACTAGTAACCCATGGAAACGAAATATCACAACAAAAACTGGCTAAGATCCTAAAGTTCTGCACTAATTGATTTTAAGGCACCTGAAACAGACTAGCAACCGCGGAATAGAAAGAAGGAATGGGGAATCTTAAGCCCGAATACAGTTGAGCAGTGAAAAAACACAAGCAATTTGTCGGGGGAGACTGGGGGCAACCTGCTAGGGAGGGGGTATAAATAATCATGGAAGAAGGAATAAAAAATTCTCTCCTTAACTGGTCGATGCCAACCGTCTTGAGGTTGGAGGATCCAAGATCTATGGAAGAATGAGGCGCATCCCTCACCCCTTCCTTAAGCTCTTTTTCCTCTCTCCTAACCCTCTCTTCCTCTTTCCCAAGAGAAGAGGCTTCTCCCTCATTACCTCCTTCATTATCTTCCTCATCTATTAACTTGCGAAAGGCTACCGCCACTTGTCACCGGCTCCACCACAAACTACTCGAGGGCTCCGCCAAATGGGGCACCGTCCCCTTTGAAGTGGCTTCAGAGAAATCATCATACGGATGAGTTTCACCAACAAAACAAACTGATTCATTGGAGGACACCATAATAGACAGAACTACACAAAAACAAAAACGCAAGAAAAAAGGAAGAAGGAAACACTTACTACAGTTTTTGAAGATGATGCTCTACTCCTTCAACAAAAGTGGGAGGATGGAAGATGAAGAAAGGGAGTTGAACCTTGCTCTTGGGCATGCAATGGAAGGTTAAACGCACGTCCATATAATAACCGCCCTTGATTGGGCGATTACTTAGTGGGAAAGGCGCGTGAGAGGAGAGGTTTCCAAACCCTCTTGCTCTTTTGGCAGGTACCAATATGACAGCTAAAGCCTAACCGTCATCTCCGCGTAAGTGCATGTCGGGGCATGTGACTTGAAAAGATGAAAGGTGGGAAAATAAGCGAATAGCAAAGAAGAAGGATGCTATGTACTGCAGAAGAAGACGATATCCCCTACTACATGATTGAAGACCTCTACTCTGAGAAGGATTTCGAGACACCCTTCCTCCTTAGAGTGGGGGAGGGGACTGAATGACGTGTATGGCCTAAAAAAATTTGATCTAAGAAGAATAAAAGGCCAAGACGACCCAACAAGACCTAGTTACACTAAGAAAATGAAGGAGCCCATAACTTCATGAAAGTGACCCGATAAAACAGCCCATTTATTATGGTGGATCCAAGGCCCAAGAAAAAGCACCCCCCACATAGCAAGCATATAGGATGCCATGTGTGCCCTAGAATGGAGTCCAGCCTAAGAAGGTTCCCCCACCAATGCAGATTCTTTACCTAGGAGAACTCCTTCATGGCTTAGAGTCCTATTCGACCAAAGACTCCATGTTCAGCTCAAAGATAGAGTTCTATCAGCAACAAATACTGGATAAAATTAAATTAAAGCTTATCCTAACTACCTTTATCCATTTTTATCGAGAATGAAGGCTAATTGAAGAGTCCGACTTCGAAGGGACATCCCCCTATAAATACAGGTTAAGTCCCCCAAGCGGGGGACACCTTCTAATGTCGAACTTTTACTGTTATTTTGTTATTTTACTCTCAGATTATTCTCTGAACACGATTTCACTTACGAATTCATTCATCATAATTTATTTTATTATTTTGACTTATTTTCTATGATTAATATTGGCTTGGGCGTCGAAGTGCTAATAATTTGTTTTGCAGGTTTTATTTCTCAAGTTTTTGTGTTGGCCCAGATCCAGCATCTAAGCAACATAATTTAGCACAAACTGTCAAAATTGTGAAATCTCGATCGTATCAACAGTTGAACCACTATTCCCAACTACAATATGATGAGAAAAATTAATAGAAAAAAGAATAAAGTAAAATTTTCATATTTTAATTGCAACTCCTTGCAATTTAGAAGGTAGAAAAAACCAATTTTAAGAATTTTTCATGCCATTCAAATTGCATAACTTGAATAATCGTAAATACGTTTGTGAAGAAATAATTTAGGGGTTAAATGCAATTTACCCCCTGTGTGGATGGAAATGAGCAATTTATCTCCTGTAAAAAACAAAATAATAATTTACCCCTTGTGTTGTTTGAAGTAGATCAATTTACCCCCTGATGCGTTTCGTGCCGCAGACGCACTTTTTATTTTATTTTATTTAATTTTTAATGTAAAATTAAAAATATTATTTATGTCCTTATTTAGCCGTTGGATCTTGATCAATTTAAGGTTCAAATTTAACTAATAAATCAAAGGTGTATATTTATTTTAATTCAAATCAATGATTTAAATTTAATTAATTTAAATAAATATTACATATTATATATAATTAGATTTGAATATATATTTTTTTTTTATAATAAATATATATATATGTATCTATATATGGTCAATATATATATATAGAGAGAGAGAGATATATCGGGCTGCCGACGAGGTGGGGGGGGACAGATCTGGGTTAAGGAGGCAACCAGGGGAGGGAGATAGGGTGATGACGAGCGCGCTAGGGGGAGGGAGAATGAGCAGGCAGATCTGGGCGGAGGGGAGATCGCGCGACCAGAGGATGGAGGATGGGGGGAGCACGATATGTTAGAATTGGTGACCAAAAGCTAATTGGATTGGTTATTTTCCATTTGACAATCTTTATCAAATAATATTAGATTAATGAATACGGTAAGAATTTATCAAGATGGTAACATGTTTCGTTGTGCTTACCACTGATATTGAACCGAGTTTCAATGTCATAACGAAATGCCCACGAATCGAAAGGTTAACCTGTGGAGTTGGTTGTGCATAAGTTTGTCAGCTATGAAACCAACTCCTAAGGGTCAATCTGGAATGTTTCAAGTCGAGGGTCTTGAGACTAGGCATCGAGGGTCCTATGGAGACTTGCACTAGGTACTGCAGCTGTGTTTCATCGGTAGGAGACGTAAGTCGTCCGTGCAGTTTTAGTGGGTTAGTTGGCAAGGTAATCAACTAACTAAAGTGACTCGCGGAAATCGTTATATGGAAGCCTCTTAAGGCTTGGTCGGTATAACAGGATTTCCGGTTTCAATACTACGAGATTAGTCCTCTGACTTGGGGAATCATGGTAGTCACGTGCATACAAAGACTGTATCTTGAATCTGGCGAGAGGTGGCTGTGTCATGAGACATGGTCATCATAAGCCTTATCCAGTGCAGTCGGAGTATGTAGCAAGGACGGTGGATTCCAAGAGAGGATCTGTCCCCTGTGATTATATGACAGAGTTCTCCCATACACCTTGAGATGTTTAGACTCTAAAAGTCTTTGGCCAAAGCGATTGATCGATCAGGAATAGGTTTCCTAGATCAGATCAGTAGAGTAAACACATCTCTAGTGTTAAGCATAGTTGCCTAGTCAAGGATGGGAACCGACACCCAATTCCATACTCTAGACTAAGGCCAGGAGACGTCTGATACTAGAACCGTATTCATATGGATTCGGAGCCTAAATATTCACACCAACATTCACCTAGTCTCTAGTGCCATGGACTGTTGCTAGACGGCGACCCATGGTAACGGGCCATTTTCCGTTATGGGATAATCGAAAATAATTAATCAAATTAAATTTAGTTAATTGTGTTGTTCACACATGCCCAAGTCTAGCTGAGGATGAACCTAAAGAGTCACATCCTACCACTATAGTGGCATGAAATTAATTTAGAATTAATTCTAGAAGAGTCGGATTAATTTAATTAGATTAAATTAATCTTTGAAGAAAATAAATGATTTGATCATTTATTTAGACCAATCCATTTTATGGATGACTTAAAATTTAATTAATTGGATTAATTAGAATTTCAAGTTAGCTAGTAAAATTAATTGAATTAATTTTATTGGGCTTGGTCCAATTTATAAATTTAATTTATAATTAAAAGAGAGAGCATGGGCTTGGATCTTTTAATTGATTAAAAGATAAGGAGTTTAATGTTGGGCTTATGATTAAATTAGATTTAATATAAGTCCATGAGACGTGGGCTTGATCCTATCGAGTCTGGTTCATTAAATACAAGCCCAAGGCCTTGGTTAGATCTTGGCTAAGTCAAGGAAGACAATTTTGGAAGGTTCTTTGGTTGATTTTGGAGGTCAATTTCGTGCATGAGGGTTGCAAGGGTTAGAATGGTTGTTTTGCAGCCTAACTAGGTTAGGACTCCTTGTATGTGTATGACTAGGTCATATATATACCTTCATTAAACCCTAGCCAAACACACAACACACACTAGCCTCTCCAAACCTCAAAAATTGTGTGCCTCCCTCTCTCTCCCATGTTCTCCATCTTCAAGTTTTTCATTTGATCTTAGAGATCAAAGAAAAATGAAAAGAGATCAAAATACGTTAATTCATAGCGGTTGTTTTGATCCCATCTCTTCTGTGGAGATTTTTCTAGCACGAAATCTCCACATTTCTTTAGTGGTGGTGTGTAATTCTTGGGAGGATCTCAAGATTGAGATCTCGTCGTGGACGGATCCGAAAACAAAAACGAAGATGAGGCAACGCTTGTAGCCGTACGAGAAAAACGACAACCGTAAATGTTTATTTACGTTTTCGCATCTTGTGTTTCTCGTATTAAATTCTATGGCCTGTGTTTTATTTTACACACCGAACGCCCGGGAAAATCAAAGGTACACCCCTTGAATGGAATTTATTTATTGCTTTACATTCATGTTAAATCATTTTTTTTTTATTTTTTGCTCTTCTGCCGTGCTTCTCGGGCCGATCCACTTCCTTCACGATCTGGGTGCGGGAGGGGGAGGAGGAGAATGTGGGCAGCAGGGCACGAACAGCAGAGCAGCGGCGGCAGCGGATCCCCGGCAATAAACGGATGAAAAAGAAAGAATATAAATATATATTATTTTTATAACTAATATATATTACTATATACGCATTATTAGATATATTTTTATAAATATATAGGCTAAAATACATAAAATCCCCTTGTGTTTTACAAGGTCCGCTAAAAATCCTCCTCTGTTTTAAAATAAGCTAATAACCCCCTTGTGTTTTTTAAATGTAGCTCTATCTCCCCTTTCCGATAAATATAACTAACTGTGTTAATTTTTATTTTTTTTTTAAAATGACCGTTATACACTTATTTAATATATATTATTTCTTATTTTAGTACCCATTGGATCATTTTTTATCAAATAATGACCGTTAGATCTAATGAATTAATCTCAACTCTTAAATTTCCAAAAAAATAAAATTTTTGGATTCAACAAATTATTCAATTTATATTATATATAAATCATTTAAAATTATTTTTATTATATATATGTAAAAGAAAAAAGAAAAAAAAACTAACTATTCCACCCCCACCTCCTGCTACCTCCCCTGCTCTCTCACCAACCGTGCCCGCGCCACCCCCGACTCCGCCGTCCCCCGCAGATGGGGGCGACGGAGCGGGGAGCGGCATCGCCGTCGCCTAGATTAGATCCAGACGACGACGATGTCACCCAGATAATAACGAAGGACTGCATCATAGGCTAGGCGGTGACGACGTCGTCGGCCCCATTTTTTTTAATTTTTTAGTTAATTAAGAATAATTTAAATAATACTTCAATTAATTTAAATATATAATTAATTGAGAATAATTTTAAATCATTATTGTACTTAAATATATTTAAATATATATTTTACTTTTTTAAAAAGAATTTTAAACATATAATTAATTAAGAATAATTTGAAAATAACTAAAAGATCATAATAATTATAAAAGTAATTCATTTCAAATATTTTTAAATATAATTAAAGGAAAGTTTAATTCTAGTTTTGATAATTATAAAAATTATTTTAAATTTAAGTATATTTTTTTTAATACTTTTAACTATATAATAATTTAAACTATTATTATTATATTATTTATTAATATTTATATTTTTACAGGAGAGAAAAATACAAAAAAAAATAAATTAAAAAGTCATTTTAACTATAGTATTTTTAGATACAATATAGAGGTATTTTAATCAATTAAAGAACCAAAAATGGTAAATACTTAAAAAAAAAAAATCAAACCCATACGCACTTCAGGCGCGTGCATCCCACCTTCCTTTAGTTTCTAACGGAAGGGTTTTTTTTTTTTATTGAGCTTATTAAAATACAAGGTGTTTTTAGCTATTTTTAAAACACGGGAATTTTTTAGCTTTTTCAACAAAATACGGGGAGGGTCAAAATGCATTTTAGCCTAAATATATATGTATTAATATATCTAACATATATATATAATAATTTTTTTTTTTGGTTTAAATTATGCCCTCATGCAAGAGGAGCACGTGTATATACACGTAGGAACGGTGTGCCACAATGGGTAGTATAAAAAGAAAATTTCTTCCACACTAAAAAATGGTGGTTAATGACACCGTTGCACCATTATTTTGTGAAGTAAAAAATGCTCTTCATAAAAAGATAACTAACTTATTCAAAATTTAAAAATTTACATTAATTTATAAATTCTTTTCATTTCTTTTTATTAATGTAATGTACTGGCTTGTAAATTTAATTATTTATTTACAATACATTTTAAAGAATGAAATATTATTTATTATATGCACGCAGAAACAGCATGCACAATGGATGAAAAAAAATCCTAGTTTTACTCATAAATTGCAGTTATAGACATAATGCCACCAACTTTTTATATTTACCAAAAATAACATTTACCTTTTTCTCCTTCAGATTTTCACTCAAAAATTCTCTCAAGTTGCATTTGGATTGAAGGGTTTGAAATTATGGATTTCAAATCCTTCAAAATAAATCCTTTGAACATATTTGGATAATTCCAAATCAAAAGAATTTCAAATCATTTCATTTTAATAATAAATTAAATTTTAATGAATATGGATGATTTCAAATTACTTTCAAATAGAGTAATTCGAAATTCTTTTTGCAAATTCTTTCTTTTCCATCAATCTGAACACACCGATTCAAACACAACTTCTTCATCCCACATTTTCACTCACTTTCCTGCACGATTAGTTTGTTTTCTCAAACTAATTTATAGTTATCTCAATATATTTAAAATTGTTGAAATACAGTGATAAATATGGATAGATCTTCGCTCCTTTATTCTTTCTTTTTTTAATTGTTGATGTCGATCTACAATTGGCCGTACCTTCTCCCTTCATCGTGTCCACCTCAAGTCAGTTTTTTTGTATTTTTCAATTCAAATGGGTTGAATTTAGTTTTTGTGTGATTCAATCCGTATGGAATTGCTTTGGTTTGTGTTTAGTGTTTTGTGTGATTCAAATTAAATGGGTTTTCTTTGGTTTTGTGTAATGTCTATATTATTATAAAAAGAAGGGGATTTATAGATACAAAATGGTGGTTATCATATCACTTACATCAAAAATTATATTTGATTAAAATACCATTTGCGTTAATTTAATTCTATCCACTCGCTTTAGCCATAACCTTTTAGAATTATTATAATACCACTACACCAAATTATTATAATACACGAAAAATACCCTTCAATTTCCCAACTTATTTAAATTAACTACTCAATCAGGTTCATTTAGAAAATTAATTCCATGCAATTACATGGACTCAAAAATTAAATTTAATCCCATGTATTTAAGCTTATTGTTAATTGAAATAACATAATAGTATTTGTTTTTGCATGTATACATAATCATCGTTCAAATATAATATATCATATAAAGTGTCAATTTTAATTTAATTTGAGTAAAATATGTATTAATAATTAATGCATTAAAAAGAATTATCAAATAATTTTTTCGTGTGAGTTTTTAAGGAAATGACAAATTTTAATATAAAAAAATTTGAGTTTTAAAATAAAAAACATTACTAAAAATTATGTGCACAAGTAGTGCGTGCCACCGTATCTAATTTTATTGGTGGAAATTGAGAAAACAAAGAGATAATTGATTCCAATTTCTCCCCAATTCCAGATTTGGTGCCAGTATAGTTTTTACTATTCAATTATTTTTTGGGTAATTACAACCACTAGAAGAAAATAGCGTGATAGCAACAAAAAATTTTATTTGACGTAATTAGGAAGTAAAATTCTCGTTGCCAAATCACATTATTTAATACAAGAATTTACTTGCTAATATTTACAAACGAAAGTTTACTTGCTAATGAATTTAGTAATGAATTATTTACAATATATATTAAATAGTGTGGATTAACACGAAAATTTTACTTGCTAATTAGCTTGATGCTAACATTAGCATTAAATTTTCTCGTAGCCATTGAGCTATTTCTTGTAGTGAACAACCTCCCTGAGGTTTGGCATAACTACCAATACCCCTCATTATTTAAAAAAATATCAATATCCCCTTGATTTTAGCAACCGTCAAACAAATAGCCCATTCAGTTAGTTTTCCATTATATTTTTATTCATTTTTTGTGGTTAACTGGCCAAAATGCTCTTATGAACTAAAAATTATAATTTTAATTTTTTTTAAACTTTTGGATCTTTTTAATCAACTCACTACTAAAAAATGCACTATTTGTAACGGTTTATTTGTAACAGCCGGAAGCCGTTACAATAATAACGGTCGTTATAACTATTTTGTAACGGTTCGCGAGGGATGACGTCATACGAGGAATCAATTTATTTTATTATTCTATAATGGCCAGAAATTGTGCGTAAGGCCGTTACAAATCGTGTGTTGTGCTTAAAATCGTTATAATATTTCGGTCTTATAAATTTGCACCGGTTTTGTAACGGCTGAGGCATTGTAACAAGCTTTTTGGTTGAAATTCAGGCCGTTACACAAGCTGCTTCAAAGACAGTTCCAAATGTTATTATGAAAGAATGGTCGCTAAAAAATAACGGCTTTTTTTTAATGGCTAATTTTCAACGGCTACTTTTCAACGGATATATTCGGAGTTAGAAAGGCCGTTACAAAAGCTGGTACAAATTATCTATATATATGTGCAAGATGTTTTCATTTCATATAATTCATATTTAGAAAATCTTACTAACCACAACATTCTCAATACTCGAATTTTCTCGCATATTTACTTGAGTGGCTTTGGATTAATATTGAATTAATAATATCGCTCGAATTTTTGGACAGTCAATCAGCTAGCTAGTGGTGATCGTCTTTTAAGTTGATCGACCAGGTAACAACATACGGCTAATTTAGTATTGTACTGCATTTAATTAAATTAATTATATTTTGCTACATACGTAGTGATTAATTTATATTTTTTATGATTGATTTTTAAATTTTAATTATATATATATATGTTAGTTAATTAATATATTTTTATATGCATGTATTCACCTAATTAAGTAGTGTAATGCATATAATGAATATCTTTAAGTTTATAAGCCGTGATCAAATTAACTAAAAATTAGCTTAATTATATGTTGCATACGTGTGAATTTGCAGTTATATATATAATATCATCATGTTACGAGAATTGAAGAGATGGATGTATAACAAGAACCTTCCGGGTAGGGCAGGTCTTATACAAGAGTTTGAGGATGGGGTTAAGACTTTCATAAAATAGGCTAAGGGTCAACGTACATATGGATGGAGACAAAATTAGGTGTCCTTGCCGAAAGTATAAAAACACAAAGTTTGGAACACCCAAAGAAGTCATTTATCATTTGTGTATGCGAGGATTTATGGCTGAATATTATAATTGGACTTTGCATGGCGAGGATATTGTGTAGGATTATTTTGAGGTTCCTAGTGTCCCTCAAGTATCGGAGGAGCCAACCCCAGCTGGCCATATTGAGGGTAATTATCCACAGTAGGGTGATGAACAACATATGGATTGGGCACAGAGGATGATATTTTTATGCAGTCGGGCCGAGTTATTTTGCTTCTTCTCATGAAGGTGTCCCTATTGATGATACGAGGTCTTACCCTGTGGATGCCGGTACTAGTTCATACGTTTACGGCGGCGGTGACCCGTACGATTATGATGAGTCAGGGTTGGCCGAAGAGTTGTTGCAGTTGTGGCATGTGGGTGTTAGAACGTACGACCAAGTCACCGATCGGGATTTCATCATGTGGGCGGCGTTTATCTAGACTGTGAACGACCTACCCGCTTATGGAATGGCGTCTGGATGGAGTACCGCGGGGGTTATGGGATGTCCGATCTGTATGGATGATACAAGGGCATTCCATCTGCAGCACAGTAGGAAGACGTGCTACTTTGATTGCCATACACAGTTTCTTCCTGCCTACCATTCATACCGAAGGAATAAGAAAACCTTCACGAAAAATTATGTCGAGGATAGGGTTGCACGTTCGAGGCTAACAGGAGACCGGATCCTCGATCGAGTTGTAAATATTAGTCTTGCAGTTGAAATACCATTGGTATTACTTGATGGCTATGGTAGCGATCACAAGTGGACGAAGAAAAGCATCTTTTGGGATCTCCCATACTGGTCAACGACGCAACCTTGATGTCATGCATATTGAAAAAAATATTTTATAATATATTCAACACGGTGATGGGCATCAAGGGAAAGACGAAGGATAATATAAACGCACGCAGGGATTTAAAGATCATATGTAATTGTCATGAGCTGGAATTGGATGAACATAGACCGAACGTTGTGCCTAAAGTGGTATATACACTAGGAAAGAAACAGAAGAGGAGAGTATGTGAATGGATTCATGGCCTAAACTTTCCTGATGGATACGCATCTAACCTTGCATGCTGCATGACATGATGGAATTACGGATGCATGGCATGAAGAGCCACAATTTTCACATATTCATGCAGAATTGATCCCGATTGCCTTTCATGAAATACTTCCCGAGCATGTATGGAGCGAATTAACTGAGGTCGGTATATTATCCCAAAGCATATGCTCGACCACGCTAGATGTTCACAAGCTTCATGAGTTGGAAAAAGTGTTGCCATCATCCTGTGCAATCTTGAGAAGATATTTCCGCCAGCTTTTTTCGGCTCAATGGAACACATCATTGTTCACCTTCCGTATGAAGCACGTGTAAGGGGATCAGTGCAATACAGGTGGATGTACCCCTTTGAAAGGTTTCTACATGAGTTGAAGAAGAAGGTGAAAAATAAAGCACATAGTTTAAGCTTTCATTGTCGAGGCATAAATTGTCGAGGAAACCAACCTGTTTACGTCATAGTACTTTGAGCCGGATGTGCAACCAAGCGAAGCATGCGACGAAGAAATGATGAGTGCACGAGCAGAAATGATGGATTCCAGGCAGTGGTACCACGAAGAAAAGATGACTTAGTGGACCAAAACGACATATCATCGAGATGTACATTTTGACAAACTGTGAAGTAGTCACACCATATTACGAGTAAGTTGTTAATTCTAATGTAAATTTGCCTTGTTTAATGCCTTGTTTAATATACATGTTAAGTGTATGCATTATATTAATGTATGATACATTTTACAAGATCCTACTGAACAAGTTGTTGTTTGGATGACAAATGGGAATCTTTTGGAACGAAAACCGATGTCCGTCCAAAACACCCAGTCCCAAAATAGTTCGGACAATTTGGGACGGTTTACTTAAGTCGTCCCAAAATTTAGGACGGAATTTGGGACGCCCTATTAAAGCCATTCGAAAGCATGTCCAAAGGACGGATAATTAAAATATAAATTTGGAACAACTTTGGGATGTGTTTCTTTTTATTTGGGACGGAATGTCGTCCCAAGTTCTATTTTCGATGAATAATTAAAATATATGTTTGGGAAGGACTTTCGGACAATTTGGGACGTAACTTTTAAATCGGCTCTCAAATTTTTTAAATGGCTTTTGAGACGGCTTTTGGGACGACAGTTGGGACATATTTTCTTTTTTATTTGGGACGGAATATCGTTCCAAAGTCCGTCTCTATTTTTAATTAATATAAAAAATATTTAATTTTCTTTTTTTTGTTTTTTTTATTGGGCAAAATTTCACTATATTAAATTTATGACTGAAGACAATATTTGTCATATGAAATAAATTCAAATTGTGTGTAGCAAACAATAAATATAAATTGAGTGTAAATTAATTCATAATTCAAAACAGAGTATAAGTAAAAATAAAAAATATAAAAATTTGAAAATCCTAATACTTAAAATGGTTAAAGGACTAAGAAGAGGCAGCTCTAA